>JAJMJY010000016.1:0-277836 GCA_030569115.1 Sungouiella ezoensis
CCCGCATCATATGATACAACCCCTCAGATAGAATGATATCAAACCTTTATCAGTCATGACCCTGACACTTGTTTGACCAGGAGATATATCGCCTATCTCCAACATTCTAGAGCCAGACACACTTACATAACAGTGCTCTGCTCCGTAGTCTGCATATCACCTACTGTAGAGTGTGTATGCTCAACAACTTCCCCAGACTGCACCCGTACATCCGTTGCCTTTACAAACCTTGGCTTTCTATTCCACTAATAATTTACATCCAAAATGCCCCAGCAGATAAAACTTCCTGTAGGTAACGGCAAACCTGATGTCCACGAAGATGACACCTCCACCGTGGTAGGCGACAGCGACCCCGCCTTCATGATGTACATGCCAGAAGAAGGATTTCATGACGAATCTTCTACGTTATTTGAAGGTTCTTCTGGCTCCAGAGTCTCCAATGAGAGAAAGCAACGGCAGCTGAGTGTCAGCTCCGCAGCATTCAAAGCTTCTATTAAGCAGCTCCACTACAACGAGAATAGAGTGGCGTTGGACCGCTCCATCAACAACACCGTCGAACTATTATACGAATTGTCCGATGAAAACAAGCAGAGACCGGTGTTTTTTCCTACTGAGAGCACGGAGTCGGAAAATGTCTTGTTGAACTCTCCAAGGGCGCACTTGGCGTTGGTGAGGAGAAACACTGATCTCGAGTCGAAAAGCGTAGCAAAGGCCAAAATGGGCTATTTGGGTGTAGACAAAGAAGACGAGGAAGACGAAGACGAGTTTGGGGTGGCCACTGCGGATTTCAAGGTGTTGAAACTCAACTTGAAGATGGGCCACAACAACTCCGTGATTTCCACCTTAGATAAGAAATCCGTGGCGGGCCTCTTTGAGCAGAAATTGACCCAACAGGTGAAATACCTCTTGAATTTGAAAGACCGGGTTGACGACACTTCGTCCAAGGTTTTCGTCACTGGTGACTTGAATGCGGGCAAATCCACCTTCTGCAATGCTTTGCTCAAGAGAAAGTTGTTGCCTGAAGATCAGCAACCTTGCACTTCTGTGTTTTGTGAGGTGATTGATGCAAAAAGAGAAAACAACGGCATTGAGGAGGTCCACGCGGTGGCTATTGGAAGCGACTACGACCAGAAAGACAAATCTACCTATGAAACTCATTCCTTGAAAGATCTTGAAGACTTGGTCTATGAATGTGACAAGTACAGTCTTTTAAAGGTGTATGTGTTGGAATACAGAGCTGCTGAGGAGAGTTTGTTGGGAAACGGAGTCATTGACATCAAGTTAATCGATGCGCCGGGCTTGAATATGGACTCCTACCAGACCACTCAGGTGTTTTCCAGACAAGAAGAGATTGACTTGGTTGTTTTCGTTGTCAATTCAGAAAACCACTTTACTTTGTCTGCAAAAGAATTTATTGCTGCTGCTGCTGCAGAAAAACGTTATGTCTTCATTGTTGTCAACAAGTTTGACAACATCCGGGATAAGAATAAGTGTATGAGCAGGATTTTGGATCAAGTCAAGAATTTGTCGCCAGATACATACAAGGATGCCAAGGATTTTGTTCACTTCGTTAGCTCCACTGATGCCTTGTCTAATATTCCAAGTGGTGGCGATGGTCCAGATGGAGATGATGGACCTGGCGATAACGATCACCACTATGCGGATCCTAACTTCGACAACTTAGAAGCTGCACTCAGAAAGTTCATTCTCGACAAGAGGTCTATCTCCAAGCTTCTTCCTGCAAAGAACTATCTTTTAAATTTGTTGGGAGATTTGAAAACATTGTCTGAAATCAACGAGAAGATCTATGTCAAAGAAGTTGAATCAAAACAGAAGACTTTGAAAGAGACAATCGCTCCAAAGTACGATCTCATGGTTCAGGATTCGCTTCGGGTGAGTGACAAGATCAACAAATTGATGGAAAAAACTTGTTCACTGCTATATGACTCCACAAGAGCAGAAATTCTTGGTACGGTGGACGCATTTGGATCGTCTCAAATTGTTCCTTACCTGGGAATCCAGTATGCTTATGACTATGCTAAAGAGACTCAGAGACGAATGATTGATACTATCGTGTCATCGGTTCAAAAGAGTGAAGAAAACGCCCGTGTTGTCACTGAAAAGACTGTTCAGGATATTGTCACGTTTGGGCAGCTGACATTGGGTGACGAATTCCTATCGGATAAAAAGTTCAAATCTGATTTGATGTTCACTAGACGTCGTGACACCATCAAGAGACAATTAAACGATCTGATTGAAGTCACAGACTTCTTTGATCCTTCCCTTGATTCCATCTTATTGTGGTTAGGTATTCCTCTGGAATTCATAACCTCCTCGAAGCAACAAGTTCAGTATTTTTCTCCTGTGCTGATTATGGCGTCTGTGCCAACATCGGTTTCATCGCTTAAGAAACTGTTGCCCACTCAACTCACTTTGCACACTCTTTACTCGTCCACCAAGTTGATCACGACCGGAGCATTGATTCGCAAAGCTTATTCGTTATCGCGTGTTCTCAAGCCGTCTGTGATCAGACACGCAGTGGTGCCAATTCTTCTTGGTGTTGGTGGTTTTGCTATCTTTTACCTTGTCAATGATATCCCTAATGCTTACCCTAGAAAGCAGGCCAGAAAATTGAAGAAGCAAGTTCTTGAGCTGGACTACGCCCATGTCAATGCAGACCGTATTTCCAAAGAGTGCAGGCTGGTTTTGAACTTTCCCGCCAGACAGGTGATGAACGACTTCCAAACGAGTATTGATAAAAGAAGCGGTGAGAAGGAGAAGCTCGAGAAGGAAATCAAGGATGCCGAAATCAGCAGTGGCTACTTTCTGCAGATGTTGGCCAAGGTTAGTAGCCAACAGAATGCGGTGGAGAATATCGATTTGGAAAGCATCTACGTTGTGGATTAAATGAGTATTGGATTTTTCTGAACAATGGGGTCTTGTATATACGTTCAATCATAGCTCCCTTTTGGATTCCTTTGGCATACTCTATCGCTTCCTCTTAGCATACAAAACGGCCAGGGTTCCCACTAGCGTGAACGCGCTCAACACAATCCCAAGCTCAAATGCTCCCTTGTAACAGTCATTGCCCTTGAAGCATTTACCAACATCGTCCGATTGGTTGTCATAAATGATTCCGAAGTATTTGTCCAAAGCAAATAATGTCACCAACGGTCCAGAACCAATAAGGCCCCATGCAGTTGTGAATGTCTTGACGCCAAATGTGTCGGCTATAATGGCAGGGTAAGTTCCGTTCAAGATGCCATAGCCGCACCCCACAAGAAGTGAGATGAAAGTGATAGTGTGGATGCTGTTGGTGACGATAAGTAGCAACTGGCTGGTGGCTATTAATGAAATCGTGCCGATGATCAACCATTGTCTCTGAGCATGGAGTTTTTTATAGAGGAAATCTGAAGCAAGTCCAGCAATGACTCTTCCGCAGAACTGAGCAATGGAAATGGTCGACACTTGCACTGCCTGTAGAGATGCGGGAGAACCTTGAGCACCCTTTTGGTGATTGAACTGTGCGGTGACAATAAAGCCCACCGTGTAGATATACATCTGGCCCATTCCACTACTAAGGCTGACAATGCAGTAATGAGCCAAGTATGTTTTGTTGGCGAGAAGAGACTTGATCGTCTCCAACGCACTTTGTGGTTTTGGCTCTGCTGATTCCTGGGTAGGCAAGAGGGGATTTGGTGGAGTCAATAGCATGGAGGTGGATTCCAAGCTGGATGGGTCGTTTTGGAAAGTTGAAAACTGCAGATTCAGGTTCATGGAATTCATCGATACCAGAGACTTGATTCGTTGACCTTTGGCAGAAGCAATAAACGGAGCTTGTTCGGAAGCCAACAGGGTCGATGATGAAGACCGAGAGCCAATTCCCCAGAACGAAAACGAGCCACGCAACGAAAATGACCGCTTCATGGGGCTCGCGCGGAGCTCCAAGCCGGAGTCTTCCAGATCGGAGAACAGAATTGCTTCTTCCTGGGCCATTGGGGTAGGGTCATAAATGTGAATAAACCAAGAACCTACAAAAGCCACCGAGCCGCAAAAATAGGCCAAAAACGCCAAAAGCTTTCCGGAATCGCCGTCAAAAAACTTGGCGGCAATCAACGAGAAGAGGGTGGCCGCCAATCCGTAAGCACCTACTGGAAAAGCTCCAGCGGTTCCTCTATGGTGAGGAAAGTTTGCCTGGGCCGCTTTCAACCCCGAAAAGAAACTCGTCACCGACCCAAATCCAACAAACACCATCGCCAAACACACCAACGTCAAGCTGCCGATCTGATAAGAGTAGATTCGATTAAGACTAAAGTAGCCAATGAAAATGCAACAAGATCCAAGCACAATGGCTCTCTGGGGTCCAAACTGATCAATAAATAAGCCTGCGGGCAAGCCACCGAGTCCAGCACCGATGTTGACGGCAAGAGAAATCGTAGCAGCGTCTGAAGTGGACAAACCTACTCGCTGAACTAGTTGCGGAGCGTAAACTCCATATAAGTATGGAGTTCCGGCCACCAACGACACAAACATGGAAGCAAAGAGAGCGACCATGCGCCCAGTCACATGGTCAGGTTCAATCATGGGCGGGCAGAGTGAAATTTTGAGAAAAAGACGTTGGTATTAGGCGTGGACGTAGTGTTGATATTAGCTTATCGGAGGAGTGTATGTGGGAGAAGAAGCTTGATGGATAAGTTATTAAAAGAAAAGATGGCGGGTGGGGAAAAGGTTGGGAAATGAGAATTATTTAGGAGATAAGGGGATTGTGGGTGTGTATTTTGCGGGTTTTTAGATGTGTCGATGAGATGGTATAGGAATTTGTAGTGGGTTTTTCTGTTATTGCTCTTCGGAGATTTGCGCCCAAAAATCGAAATTACCGTAACAGTGAGATTCCGCGACCAGAGAATGGGCGATTAATTGGTGCGATTAGGGTTGCGAAGAATCTAAAAATCTTTATCGGGCTGAAATAAATTGTACACCAATGAGTTTTTTCTTGAGGGTTCCTTTCACTCGGGTTATCTTAGGAGCCTCTTTGTCGGTTCGGGCGTCTTCATAAGTCTCGGAGCAAGTTACTAATTTGGTAGTTCTGGAGTACGGCATAATACATTGTTGACATGTTAAAGGGAATACTATCACTTGTTCACAGGATAGAGAGACAGAAGCAGGAGACGTATGATTCTTAGTATAGGACATAGAGCTCAGTAATCCTTACCAGATGTAGAATCCTTCATCAGATATAACTGAACGAAGGATTATCACAGTTATGAATCACGTGATATCGACTAAAATTCGCCGAAATGGGCTCTGATGTTGTTGGAGAAAGTCTCATCTCTAGATTCGGAATATGCCAAAAGCATGGCCATTGCAGTGATAAGTTTGAGTATTAACTAGAGGCTACGGCTCAAAGAAGTAGGTGCAGACTGTGCATGAAATCGTATACATACAGTTCCTTAATAATCGCCATTGGTAACTAAAAGGTTATGTGCCACATGCTAAAAGTTGTAACATGGAAACTAGTGTATTCACATTGCCTCATAGCAGATAATGATGAAAATTTATAACAGGCAGTCTAACTCCTCACATTTTACTTAAAAAGTGAGCAACACTTTCTTACCAGCAGGGACGTTCAGATACAGATCAATATCCCGAACATTCAATCATCAATACTGCTATGGATTTACCCAAACTTCCATTGGATGTTTCTCTACACATCCTAAGGTAATTCCAATTGAGAAGATTAAGATTCGTTTGCGATAATTTGCCTCCAAGTGATCCTTTCAGGTTGGCTTCAGAGGCCGTCATTTTTGAGAGACTCTCCTGTGGGATTGCAAAAGTTAGTGAAGGTTTTTGCTTTACAAGTATTGATTATTTACATATGTTGGTCAAAAACAGGGTATCAGTGCAATGCTTGAAAATCTTGGGCTCCGATTCTTGCTTCACAGGCCATGTTCTTTTCAGTAATAGAGAGAGTGAATATTTTCCTTCAATACCAAGGATAGAATACGAAGGCAGTATTATAGCGCTAAAAAATACGCGAGAGTTGTTCTTGACAAGCTAAAAAATTGTCGTTTGAATGTTTACGGTGCTGTGGATTGGGTTCCTCCCAAGGTAGACGAAATCGCATTCAAATGTTCCTTTTCTCGATTAACACATTCTATTAGAAGCTGGCCCACCGCATTATCTCAGATGGTGATTGAGAGTGAAGTCGATGTGAATAATTTTGAACTTCCGGAGAAACTCAAAGCTTTAGTCTGCCGCAATTTGCACAAACTATGGAGCACATTTCCACCAGGACTTGAGGGCTTGGGCATCATGAACAGCCTTACAAATGAAAGAATGTAACATGAAGGAGGTTGAAAAACTACGGAGATTGCCAATCAACTTGAAGTTTTTGAATATTTCACACAATCCGATCACATCACTTGCAAATTTGGAATTCCCTCCGTTTCTTAAAGAATTCAAGGTCGGACATTGCAAACTCACTAGAATTGACGATGTCGTGTTCCCAAGACTGCTCAGACGGTTACACCTTAACAACAACAATATTATCAGTTTAAGAAATGTAACGTTTCCTGACTTGAAGTTTCTCAACATCTCCGAGAACAAGCTTCAATCTATTTCCAGTGTCGATCTACCTTCAACCATTGAGAGATTATTAGCCGAGGGTCAACGTATCAAAGACTGGTCCAAGACGAAGCTTCCTAGAAAGTTAAAAGAGTGGAATATGGAAACTACCGAGGACCCTCGCACATTAGCGTTTCCTCCAGAATTAGAGATTCTCAGTATGCAATTGGAGAGGAATTCGAGATCCAAAATCTCGACACTAACCCTTCCGGGAACATTGTTTTCTTTGAAATTGATGAACCAATATGGAGAACAGTTTGATTTAGGTTTGCCATCTCTCAGGTCAATGTCTCTTTGGAACTCTGGATCTTGTCAAGGACCTAAACTATTAAAAGTTAGAGTTGAGGGCCGTGAAGGGCGAGAGTTTTGTCGAGAGCTGGTGATTCATGATCGTGTACAAAAGTTGAAATTTACATGTCTGATGACAAGGGACTCGAATGTTACAATTGAATTACTGTGTTTGAAGAAGGTAATCCATATACCTCACCATCTTTATCCACTAAAGGTCTTGGTTAACGATAGTTGCATTTATTTGGATTGTACAAAGATGGATTTTCCGTTTTCCATGCGTATAAGTACACCCATTCAGGAAGTCTTTGAGCTTGGAGATGTTTGCTAAACTCTGATTGTTTTTTAAAGTTTAATTGTAATCAGAAATGAAAAGATGATGCAAAGTGTGCGACTAATGGTCTTGTGCAGATTATTGAGCTTTTGAAGAGTATGTGTGGGCTCTCTCTATAATGTGATGGTGGTAAGTGACAGAGCACCAAGAACCCCTTAATCAACGTGTAGTTTGATAAGAGTAAGTCCGGTGAATACTCTTAAGTTCAGGTAGAGTTCGCATCACCGTGGTTCAAGTGTAGGAAACGTATACAACTGGGGTCCGTGTCTTCTGAAAAAAAAAAAAAATTCTGGCTCTCTTCAAAGACAATAGTAACTAACTTACTGTTATCATAAAGTTATCTCTTACTGGAATAGTTCACGATCCCAATCCACTTTCATCGAGTTGTAGATCCTGTACAAGGATCAACTAATCTTAACAAAAATCCTCCAACTACTACTTCTCCACAATGGGCAGACTCAATAACTCAGACTTTCTACAAAAAGTCAATGACGAGTTGTCGTCCAACGCAGGCAAATCTTCCGTTTATTTAACCCAGAAAAGATTGTCGCTGACGTTGGAACCTCCCACTGCAGAAAATATCAACGATTTGTCGTCCAATGTGGTGCAACATCCAAACGACTTTCCCACCAACACACAGACGTATCCTGTGTTGATTAGATTCACTTCGGGCGACAAAAAGAGCAAACTGTCAACTGTAGTAGAGCCAGCAGACCTCGACAAGTTCTGGACAGAATACGCCCAGATCCTCAAGAATGGGTTCGTTGGGTTGAAGAAAAAGGAGAAGAAGACTAGGAAGTCGAAGGTGTCCAAGCCTTAAGCCATCATGTATCATACTAATAAACGACCGGAATCTTTTACTTATCCACCATAAGGAGTCCGCTAGGATATATGTAGTGCACTTGCTCGATAGCGGTATCTGGAGACAAATCGTTCAAACATGGCCGGGGAGGAACTGACGAAATGAGCTTAAAGTCGAACGTCATATGGAAGTCGTCAAACATTCGCGCATCTTGCTGTGCTCCGGGCTGTAGTCTCTGCTCAAACATACCTCTGTTCTTAAGCTCAACAAAGACAAACACATCTTCAATCGGCGAGGTTTTAGGAAAAAGTCCCGTCTCGCGGGAACCGTCGGCCATCCGAATAGCAATTTTTGCCTTTTCCGAGCGGTCTGTGCTTGCAATAAGATCATAAAAGTAGGGCTGTCTCCAAGCCAAGTACTCCTCTACACGAGCTTTCCTTTCCCTCTCCAACTTCTTTTGCTGGTCCCGTAAGAGCGATTGGTTGAAGTCCATATCCTGCTTTCGGCGCATCAAGTCGGTGATGTACTTTTCGCGGAGCTCCGAGCGAATCAAGGCGAGCTCCGGCTCGTATTTCATCATTCGCTTGATAAACTTAGTGTAGATCAATGCTTGTGCATCTTGCCCTTCCGCAAGCCCCCCTTGGATCTTCAGAATCAAGGAAATTCGCGGAGCAGTCTTTTTCGGTCCCTCGGGGGTCATGGTTGTAGTTCTGGCCAAGCACAAGAGCCCCAAAACTGGGAATTTGGTGATGTTCAAACTATTGGCCAACTGGTACGCTTCAGGATTGGTTACATCGGCGCCCCAGATAATATTCTGCTCGTTATCGGATGTAAAGATAGAAATGAACTTCTGGTCAGTGATTATGCGTTGGAAAATCGACAGCGCTCCATCGTTTCGGGGATTAGTCAAGTAGATAAATAAGAACTTGCCCCGACTGGTGGCCATGTACAATGCCTGAGTGTAACTGCCCTGGAAAAAAGGAGGAAGCGCCACACTTTGATCTGAGTGGTGAGTTGAGAATTGTTGTTGGGGCAGAAGGTTTTCTTCGAGATCCAGAACGAATTGCTCTACTCTTCGGATTGGATCGTTAATCAAGGCATTATTGATAGAAGTTGATCGGCTGTGGATCAGATCACGGAAATATAAGAGCGCGAGAAACTTTCCAAATATACTCAATGTGATTGTGAGCACAACAACGATTGGTCTGATGAGAATGTAGTTGAAAGTTTCCGATATGGTATTGAAGGTGGCTCGGGCGGTGGATTCTTGATTCTGGGCCTCTTGGTCGGAGGGAAAATGGCCCGGTAGATTTGAAGACGAGTTGTTGGTAGAATTAGAGTTGCTACCTAATCTGATACCAAAGACAGCGGGTTGCCAGCTCATTGTATGGGGTATTGTGTGGAAGAGTAGTTCGGGGTATATGTGTGAAGACTGGTATGCAGGAGATTAGGTTGGGGGAATATAGTTGGGGGATGTGTAAGAAAAAAGTTGAATATGGTGGGGGGACGATTAAGTGAGTATTATGGGAGGGTTGGAATGAGTTATTTTTTGAATTGTCAATTGAAGGTGAAAAATACGGCGATTCATTAGTTTGATAAAAGCTGGTGAATATGTAGGACTCATTGTTTTTTACCCCTACAGAAGAAAGTGAATAATATTCGGAAATCCAGGAAAATTGTCTGGGCAAGAATTGAAAAAGTGAAAAGAAGGTGGTTGATTAGTAATTTCAGTTCCAATGTCTAAGCAATTTTTTGATCAAGGCACATATTTACTAGGACTCTTACTCTATTGCACATATAAAAATATTCAGGGGAAGGAATGCACTACAATCCAGATTACAATTACGATAGCACAGTGAGGAAAGCTTCCTTACCAATCAAGGTTACATATTTTAGCTAAAAAACAAAAAATGTACGTAATCCAGTCCATCACCGTATACCATTGCCAGGTCTAGGACTGCATATTCGACTGCATATTCGAATACAATCACGTGATTGCAATGACGTTAGGCATACTAAACCAGCCCTTCCGATGCCCCAAGAACTGCCTGTGTGGCGTAATGGTTAGCGCATTTGACTTCTAATCAAAAGATTCCGGGTTCGAGTCCCAGCATGGGTTCTTTAGCGGTTTTAGCTCAGTTGGGAGAGCGTCAGACTGAAGATCTGGAGGTCCTGTGTTCGATCCACAGAAATCGCATATATTTTTACCTTTTTGCCTACCCATAATCGTTCATAGCATCTCCATTGTCTATTAAATTGTCCTGCTCAATTTACCAACTTTTCTAAGTGCTGCCGACATTTCTCTGCTGAACCCATAGGTAATCCGAACACAGGATTGATAGCCACAGTATAAGCACATCCGTCAGTGTTATCGGCAGTCTGGAATCCGTAAGCATCAACCTTTTCACAATTATAGGTGTGCTCACCAAGACTGAGCCCGCACAATGTATAGTTTGTATGGTAGAAGTCTGGACTCTTACCAATCTTATCTCGCAACCCTCCAGATTCTTCCTGGCAGCAATTGAGAATATAAGACAAAAGTGCCTTTCGATTGAACAACGAAGTTACCCCAGAAACACACTCTACTAAACAGAGACTCGCTCCAACCCAGAAAGAGTAGCATGCATCAACTAATTTGTTTGTTCGTCCCGAAAATCCTCCTTCCACTTGGAGCTGACGAGCCACCAACCATCGAACCAATTGTTCGATATCTAATTTTCCAATATCGCCCAAAAGGAAAAGAGATGCTATCCCACAGAATGTGTATCCTCCATGTGCTTCGGCATTTGGAACTCCAGAAAATCCTCCTTCAAACGTTTGACAGGAAAGGATCCATTCTCCAGTTTTGGCTATTAACTGTGGAGTCATAATATCCAAAAGAGATGCCACCAGAAGCACACAGTATGTGGAGCGAGTATCTCTCTCTCCGCCCACATGCATCGCAAATGAACCATCATCGTGTTTCAACGAAAGAAACCACAAGTATAGGTTTTGTCTTATTTCGGCAAGGGTGTCGAAATCTTCAATAAGTGCCAACGTCAAAACTGCCGCATACACCAGCGCAACATGGCCCATTTGTCCATTGGGTCCTCCGGCAATTCCTCCTTTCCCATTATCTACAATAAGTTCACGAAGAGATGCCGATGCTTTTGCCCGCAAATCTGGTGATACCGCATCTCCGCTAAGTACCACATGAGCATTCAAAAGCCAGTATATCATCCACGAATGATTGGCATCGAGCACATAAAATGGGCTTGGAAGTGGTTTAGAGAGGTACTTCTCGATATATGTGAGATGGCGATCGATATCGAGCGGAGCATTGGTGACAGAGTCCTGAGATTGCTTAAATAATTGCTCGTATGCGTCTCTAGCAACTTCTTCCGTTTCCTGTTGAGAAATTGTTGTTTCACTAAGATAGGTATCTGCGAGAATAGGCAATGCCGATATCATCATGGACAAGTTTTCGGATATATCGGGGAAAACCAAGCTTTCGTAACTCAGGGCGGAATGCTTTTTCTTTTTGCCCACGACCAGCATAAGGTAGGTCAATTTGTTTATATCATTTTTCATATTTTATGATGAGTTTCATACTACTACTCGATTTGGCGAGGTCAATGTTGATGCAGGAACATTACGACAGCATGTGGAGAGGAAAGGAAAGGAAATGAATAGAGGAAGGCATAGAACCCGGGCGTGGGGAATTGCATAAAGACCGACAGCAACCCAAATGTGTATTGAATAATCTGGTTGCTAAAAGCTATGACATTTTGGGCCAAAAGCTATGACATGCTAGAGTCTTGCTAGGGTCACGATGCCCTGGAGCACAATTGCTCTGGAGGGCGTTGGCGATCCATTCGTTATGTGCGTAGTGCTCAACTTAAACCTTCAGCACCAGACATCATAAGACATTGTAACTCTCCTACAAGAGGTGGTGCACCACGTAATTCATCACAGCCTCGTAACAAAACACAAACTGGTCAAGATTCTGCACCATCGACACCCGTTGCTGTCTTTGGAATTGCACAGATTTGTAAACCAAGTCGTCGTCTCCCCACGGGTCATAACGGCCCACGTCATCTTTGGCATGGAAACAGTTAATGCACATGTCAAGTGTAATGAAGCATCCAGTTCGTCCGCATCCAGCAGAGCAATGCACAAGCAATTCCCATGGTTTGGGAACCTGTGACGCAGGCGGTTGCTGTCCACTCAACTTCGCAATCTTGTCATCTTTACTTTTCAACATGTCGAATAGAGTGCTGAGATTGTCAGGAGTACCAAAGTCTGGCCACTCATTGTATGCAAAATGAAAGACCTTGTGAGTGATTTGTTTCTTTTCGATTTTTATTTCCCGCAAGGAATAGCCTGAAAACTTCTGGGGCTCACCGATTTTAACGGTAAGGTTGCTTTTCTGATAGGACTGGTTACATTCGTAGTAGGTCCGTGGAGCTAACATCAGTGGGTTGTTGAGGCACACGATCCCTTTCACTCCATTGTACCATACCGCATTCCAAAAATCCTCATATGTTGCATCCAACGGATTTTGGGTAGCAATATACTTGGTCAGTGACAACTTACTGAAAGCAATGTAGTTGGCATTGAAGTAGTCATCACTAGCTTCTTTTTTAACAGAACACGATGGAGAAGTCATCAAGCGTACTCTAGAGTGCTCATATGGCCAAATGTTTTTGTATCTGTTTTTGAACCCATTTTCAATGCCCTTCGGAATGATGTAGTCAATGGAGTCGCAGCAAGGACACATTGTCAGGGGAGTAACATTTTCACTCTTTGGAGAGCATGAATGGTGATGGGGTGAGCGCGACCGGCCCTCCTCGAAATTAGAAATGGCCATGTTCAAACGCACTTGCTCTGTTTGTTCGATTCTATTGAACTTCTTGCTCAATGTCTCCACAATAGCCTCACTGTAATTCTCTTTTCCGTAATTTTCTGTGAAGAAAGAGAGCCATTTGGGCAACTTGTCCTTCTTTTCATCAAACCGGTCTGGAAGCTGGATGTTGTGTTTGTACTTTACGGTGGTATCAATTTTGGGAAGATCCTTCTTAATGGCCATGAGAAACTTCTGGGTTGATGCAGTGGCCGAAGGTAATGTGAATCCCGATAAGAGAGGCAAGGCATCTCTGTGGGCATCGGTGGCCATCAGACCTGGACTTCTATCGGCAAGCTCAGCATTCGAAAACTTGGCAGAATGTGGAGTCACCGGGGATACCGGAGATCGTAGAGGCAGAGCTTCACTCCGGTCTATCAACAGCGGATCCACCGACAGTAGTCCCCCATTCAAGTAAGCCACTGTGAAGCAGTCGTACTTGACGAACTTTTGCACCATTTGGTATAAGCAGAACAGAACATTCTCGTCACAGCTCGACTGGTCGTAAATCAACACCCTCATGGGAGTTGAATGAGCAGTGACTTTCTCCTTCAACTCTGGAGGCAAGGATGTACTATTGAGCACATGTTGCAAGTCATAGCTAGGCCGTTTGAGGAGCGTGGTAGGAACACAGACATTAAGGGCGCTTTTGAGCCTGGAGTTGGAGAAGAAATTGAAGGGACGAGTATCCACAATCAACACGTTGTCGGAATTAACAAAATATGCCACCGCAGAACGATCAGAGGCGTCGATGGCCGTCACGGTGTCAGGTAGTTTCTTGAAGTGGTGTTTGGATGTTGGAGAATGGAGTGGAGCACTTCTCATGGGAGATTTGAGCGAAGGCAAAGATCGCGTAGTATCCACAGACAAACAACGGTCAGGGTCAGGATCCGAGGCACAGACGGGGATGCCATTTGTAAGTATGGCAGGAACTTCTGGAATCATCATCGGACGGAAATGCGAATAGTGGGGCGGGAAAGAACACCGTAGGCGGCGGAAGGATTCAGGAACCTTCAGGTAGATGGAAATGGAATAAAAAGGAAGCCCAAAGGTTCAAATTTGGGTTCAAATCAAGGTATAAATGTTCAATTCCGGAGATAAAGACCTCTGGTTGATACTCGGAATGAATGCGAAGAGACCGCAGCAAAGCCTCTGCTTAATATTCCATGCCTGATGCACATCAACAATACTAGAGCAGAATGCCACCGCCAGGGCCCGTACTCCTCAATGTGCTATATATAACCTCGGCCCTGATTCTGGGGGCAGAGTGTGTATAGGCCGGGATTTCCTGGCAATTACAACCGTGGAGGGTCTAGCCAAACCAGATGTTTTGCTTAGGGACGCAGGGACGTTGCATGTGTTGCTGTTGCAAAATCTCCAGAAACGCTGGCCCTTCACAAATAAAGCTAAATATAGCGGGCACATCACCTCCACGTTACGTCATCAACATTCTAGAGGAAATGTCACTGCAGTACCCGCAAACTTTGTCCAGGGTCTAGAATCCGTCGGGGCTATCCGAGCCAGCCACCGTCACACGACCGGTTCCATTATTAAAACTCATGTAAAATTTCAAGACTATCATTTTCCGACGAGGTAGCGGGTCCGTCGGAAAATTGCCGCAGAATCCGGATGGTGAACCTTACAGCCCAAATCGCAGCTCTAAGTGTTGCGAGTGCAGTGCGTCTTTTGGGAAATAATTCGTCGTAAACATTGCGTGGGCCAAGAATGAGGGCGGTGGTAGACTCCAGGTAGGATTTTCCCAAGAACTCTGTCGTGGAGTCTGACGATCCGAGGATGAGTTGAGTAGTGGAGTCTTCTGAGGGTTGAATGTTGGCCAACTTTTTTATGGCGAGGGCCTGGAACTCTGATATGTGGATGCTTGCACTAAGCTTTCGTTTTGTTTGTTCGTAGCGAAGTTTGTAGAAATGGGTGGATATCAGAGAGGGGAGCATTAGGTCCGGCGATGGCGATGACGATTCGTGGCGAACAATTTCAGAAGATTGAACATTGCTGGTAATGGCATTGGTGTGGCTAGTGCGGTGGCTGGACACCTTAGGGTAAGACTCTTGATAGCTTCTCTCGTAATTCCCGTAGTCTTCCTCGCCGACTCTAGCATTCACCATCTGCTCAAGATTGGCTAATTGTGCCTTAGCAAGTTGGTCTTGCATTTGTTCACGCTCCAATGCTAGACTCTTGTGCGCCAATTGGTTCTTCTCCTCGAGACGTTGATTAATCGCCTCAATTCTACTTAGTTGTGCTTCTAACTGGTCTATGCGCTCGTTCTGTGCCTCTATTTTGTCGACTAGTAGATGTGATCGTGGGAGGACCTCTCTGGGTTGTAATGGAGGAAGAGAAGAGGCAAATTCTTGGTTATCTCCTTCTGACAGTTTATCTCTGGATTTTGACAGTTTTTCTCCAGAAGCAATATGCACTGTTTTTCTCGCCTTGGACTCAACGGTAGGGTAAGCTACGTTTCTTGGTTTCGCCAATTTTGGTCTCGTTTCCACGCATTTTGGCGTCTGCTCTTTCCTTCCAGCTGTTTCTTCCGTATTCTCTTTATTTTCTTTGAACAACGGTGGAATTTCTCCAAGACTCATCTTGCTGACTTTCGCAGGGCTGTAGTATGTCGCCCGAATCTCCTTTACGCTCTTTCTGAGCTCATCAAAGTAGTTTGCATCGTGAAGTGGTGAACCCTCATCGATTCCTCTTATCACGCTCCGAAGATTACGTCGAAGAGCATCGTTTTGTCTTTCAGACTCGTGCTTTCTCCGTATTCTATCCATTAATCGTCACTACTAACCTTCCAGCTCGAATCGTATACGGATCAACGAATCTTTAATCAACTATGGACTCTTGATAGTCTGGTGTGCGCACGCATCAAAACAAACAAACTATTGTCAATAGCATCACCAGAACACCTACATTAATGGGCCGTAAAAGACTAGTGAGGAAGCAGCCACTCTTGGAAAAGCTCCGCAGTTACCCCATCGACTTGCTTCTCTCACTCAACGAGGCACGTCTCTCAATCGACTGGGATGAATACATTCCCCACACTTTGGCTATTGGAACCAGTTTAAATTGGCTCTTTTCGATCTTGTGCAAGCTCCGCCACCACAACAGTCTGATCACTGGTCGGAGAGATAACTCTGTGTTTCGAACAGATTTTCATACCTATAAAAACGTTGTTTCCAGGGCCATTTATGGCAATGAAGATGGCCAATTCATTATAGCTCACGGTCAGTCACAAACAAACTACTTGGCGTGGGTTTTGACAACGATGTTGGCCATTTTAGTTTTGATCTCCACGATAAATGCCCTCAATGTGCTCGTTTTCCCGTTCAGAAACTACACGTTGCTTAATTCCTCGACGTCGTATGCGAAACCAAAAGGGTCAAATGTAGTCAAGCAAAACGTGTCAATCAGCCCCCAACTGGGGCTAGTAAGCCGCATATTGGGGTATTTCGGCGAGAGATCATTCTATGAGACAGAGTCCGACTCGGAAATTGATACTACCTATGAAGTTGCTCCCGTGAATAAGGAGGTTTGGGTGCTCAAGGTCTGGGACCCTTCGCCATTTCAGTTACACTTATTTGCTACGTTTTCGCCACTTCTTCTCTTCGCTACCTGGGTCGTCTCTAACGATGTGGCCCTTTGGAAGATACTCGGTGGGATTTGCATGTTCAATGGATCAACATTCTGGCTCACGTCAAAGTTTCTACTGTTGCTCTCGGATAAACAGATCGTCTACCAGGAAACATTCAATGAGTATAACCGCAAATATGTGATTCCCAAGACTTCTGTGTTGAAGAAGAACGCAATAGTTGACGCTACCCGTGGCGCTTCTGCTCCGGCCAGAATAACCGTCTACGATGATAAAGTTGGACACTTGCAGAATGACTATGCCTTCGTCACACACGATATCAACGGCAAACAAATTAAAAGCGTTAGAGGCGACAAAATTGAATCGAGAGCGGCTACTCCGCTCCGTGAGTCGCTGCGCTTTTTGGACGTTCTTCTGCCACGTCGGTCGAAATTTGGTTCTGTTGCCGAGGTAAAAGAACGGCCTAGTTACATTGACGATACAGAGTCTCAGCATCTGGAATGGATCACACTGTCAACGCCGTTCCTCCCCAGAGCAAGCAATAATTCTTTTCACCGGGCCAATGAAACATTTACTCGAGATACGTTCGCCCGCCCATCTTCCAGGCCCGTATCTCCTTCGAAAACTCCCTCTCGGTACGCCTACAATACGAGTTTTACGCCACGAACACAGATTTCTCCTTCAAGGCAATTCTCAAGCAGGCCCGCATCGCCAAACCGGAGCCCTTCACCAAATAAGAGAAGATGGCAATGATTTAATATACAACGGTTACAAATCGTGGAACCCAAAAAAGTAGTTGGAGATAGTACCCCAAACACCTAGCTTTTCGTTTGACTTTTTTGCTGAGCCCTTGGAGGGATCTCCATTGGCAGAATTGGCCTTCAAAAAGAGCTCAGACCCATCCTTGATGTCGAGCCGTTTAATGTAGGATGCTTGCATGTCATTAGAGTCGCCAATCACACCATTGTCGACTTTGGCTGATTCAGAGTGCGCCAACAATGGAAGATTTCCTCCAATGTCTTCGTCCGACGTCAACTTTCTTCTCAGTAGTTTCTCCACCGCATCTTTAATGTATGGCACCACTCCGATCAAACATCCATTGAAAACGCTTCCAGACTCCTGCAAAGCATCCATGGCAGATGAGGGGTTGTCGTAAGTCAATTTGACCCAGGATTTCCCACTGAAAATCGGTGGAGGAGGTCCATTTTGTGCAACGGAGTCCTGAGTGGGAGAAGGAAATGCACCTGTGGCCTGAACCATATTTGCAACTCCGTCAGATGAGATTTTGAATGTCCGGGCCGCCTCGAAATCTTCCAAAATTGTTCCGAACTCAGCAAATCTAGCAATCACCTGGTTGGCCATGTTTTCCGGGTATCCAAACACCAAAATGGCCAGCTCGCTGTGCAGTAATGGATTCTGTAAGATTTTGGCGTCTGTGTCTGCGGATTTCGTCTTGTTGTCGCCCTTTACGAACAAGTTATTGAAGCTTCTCGGATCCTTGTTGATAAACGATTCCGTATGCTGCGACGGCTTATTCAATGACATGAAAGCCTCGTCGTTCAAGTCGTACATCGACCGAGAAGGCGGCACATCGTCGCTATTACTGTATAAGGGGATATCGTCGTTGTCGAAGTTGATGGTGGTGTTTTCTGCATCGTTGAGGAATAACAGGGTATCTGCGTAGCTTGCGGAGCTTGTGCGGTGGGGACTGTTGCCGAAAGTGATGACGTTGAAGTCGGTGGTGTTGAATCCTCCCGAGGAAGTCGAGCTCGACGAGCCGTTGGTGGATTTGGAGTCCTTCTTGTTGGCTACAGCCGAGATTTGAAAACCCGGTTTCTTTCTGGAGACAAGGTGATTGGGAATGACACGCAGTGACGAGGCCTGGAACCACGTGGGGTCCGTTCGTTCGACCATTGGTGGCTTGACTGAGAAACTGAGATGTGGTTTTGTAGTTGTGGTGAGTTTTGGTGATGTAGTAGGTGGGTCGTGTGTGGATCAATATGTTGGGTCGAGAGGAAGAGTGGATGGGTTAAGGAAAGGTTTTCGATTTTAGAGGAGTTGGAGAAGATTTCTCTATTATAGCCAATGCTTATTTTTGTGCTTTTCGAAGTTCTTGTCTTCTCTTGAAGTTCTTTCTTGTAATTTCTCCACTTCTGGTGCGAATCTACTCATGGCTTCCTCCAATACATTAATAACCGTACGAAGAATATTTATAATTCTTTTTGTAAATATAAAAAGAGCACATATGAAAAACTTCCATATAGCCAATTCTTTATCTCCACTTCCGCCATCTACAGAATATTCTCCATCTCCATCTCCTCCATCTTCATCACCATCGCAGTTTCTGCAGGACCTTCACCAATTTCTCCAACTACATCTTCTATCATAAAATCATGATTTTATCGCCCGCAGAGCGGTCCTACCTATACGATTCGCTAGCTCAGTCGCCTCCTATTCGCCCGGATGGCCGGAAAGAATTCCAGTTCCGCCCTGTCGAAGCCACCACCGCCTTTCTTCCATCGTCCAATGGCTCAGCAAGAATACGAATGGCAGATGGAAGTGAATGTCTTGTTAGTGTGAAAGCCAAGGTGGTGATGATCGCCAAGGAGCCTAATTTGATAGAATGCGATGTTGACGTTTCCGGATTCCGAGACGACTCCAATTATGTCTCCGACTTGAAGTTCAATATGACCGATCTCTTCATCCAGAACTTCCCAACCTCCCACTTGCATCTCACCTCAAAATACACCTACAAACTATTCATCGACTGTATTGTGGTGAGCCACCATAGTCATCCTTCCACGTTGTTGACCATGACGGCATATTTGGCCCTCAAGTCCACCAGATTGCCTCTTCTCGTTTCGGATGTGGACGATGCCGAAATTGAGGAGCAACCGACGTTCTCCGATGACTGGGACCAGGCTCAGCTATTGTCGAAAGTGTTCAAAATGGATGAGTTCCACCCTCCCATATTCATCACCGTTGGTGTGGTGGGAAATAATTTGGTGTTGGATCCTTCAAGTGAAGAAGAGCAGGTCCTTGAGAATGGATTGCTCGTGGCATGGTATGCCAACATGGTGATTACGCCGATTCTCAATATGAATTTGGCTACAAATTCCAATAGCGCCAACTTCAAGGGCTTGAATGCCCGTGTGTTGCCCAAAGTAATTGTCTTGTGCAAGAAATATTGTTCTTCGGTGGTGAATGCTCTCGATGCTTTGTTAGAGCATGAAGGGGAAGGTGCAATCTTTTAGATGGATATATATTCTGTCATTTAGATATATATAATAGTATCATCTTTTGGGTATGTAGTCTGTCATTTTGATAGCATAGTAATATTTTAGGATATGTACATTACTATCATCTAGACATGTCTAGAATCTTTTGGTTGAATGATAGTATCTTTTGGAAATCACCTTCTAGCTATCAACTTCGGTAGTGGATAGATATTTTATCTTTTGATTCCGTCTAATAGTTTCATCTAGATGCGTTAGTATCATCTAGATGCGTCTACAAGTATCGTATCGTCACTTATGTATAGCAGCCTATCAACAGTGTTGTGTAGAGTAGGCATGAACAATCACGGCAGTGGCTGTCTGGATATTCATCGATCTAATCACTCCAACCTGGTTGATTTCCACACAGAGATCCAATTCGGCAAGAAGCTCGCCAGGAATACCTTCCTTCTCTCTTCCGAGCAAAATCAACGATTTCTTGGGGAATTTGAGCTGGTCGTTCAAAACAACAGATTTGTCTGTCTGCTCCAATCCTATAAGGGTATATCCGTTGGCCCTCTGTTCACGGAGATAGTCCACGATGGATTCGGGTTTGACTTCGATCATGGGCATCCAGTAGTCCGCAGTGACTGCAACGCTTTTGAATTGGTGGTGGTTTTTAATCTTCATGTCATGCAATGTCAATACTCCAGCACCCAAAACGTCACACAACCGACAAATTCCTCCCAAATTGGGTGGCTTATCCACTAATGAAGCCACCACAATCAATTCACTCCGGATAACTTCGGGTCCTCCCTCGTCAACATCCATCACGGTACTCCAGGCACCGCTTTTGGTCTGGAGAGGAGATTGAGAAACATCGCTGGATTCTTGAAGGGCGGCCACTCTATTTCTATCGGTCTTGAGTTCACTAACCCAGAGTTCATGTCTGTTGTTGCCAATTGGGTGTGTAAGCAACTTTATCTGGTCTGGAGTTAAGTAGTTGGTGAACTCGTCTTGGGTGAGAAATTCCACTTCTCTGTCAAACAATCGAAGAAGAAGCCCTCCCGAAATGTTCACAAGATCTAAGTCCTCAACAATATCCCAGAGAAGGGCATCTCCACTTCTATACTGGCCAAAGGCATCCGACACTAGCGCACTCTGGTACATGTTGTCGACAATAGCGTTAACACTGGGCTCGAGAACCAATTGCTTGTTGCGGATTTCCTGATACACCGATGTAGCTAACGACATGGAGAAGTGTCTGGTAGTGGCTTTGTTTGTGGATGCAGCTGGAATGATGATGGTGATGAGTTTGGTCAAGTACTTGATTTCTTCCTCCTTCTCCATCGACTGGATCATGAGATACAAGATACGCTCGTAGATGATGACCAAGGTGGGTTTCATCTCGCGAGTCAGAGAGGGAATGAGCCGGTTGAAGAACTCCTCAGACTCATCCGGTTTCTTCAACAAGAGGTTGGCAATCAACCACTCAGTGTACACTCTGACGAGCGGACTTGGATCATTTTCCACAAGATAGACATAATTACGAAGATACTTCTCGATGGCATAGTCGACATCCACTTTATCGACAACCGAGAGAATCGCTTTCATGAGCTGGACTCTGGTGAACTCCTCCACTCCATCAGTAGTCTTGATGATGTTGAACAACTTGAACTCATCATCCTCGCTAAAGATCTCATCAACGACCGCTTGAGCACAAGTAGATGTTCGAATAGAGTTCAAAATAGCGTACGTCACTACCTTTCCTGCCACCTCATCTACGCCATTGACAGCTTGGTAAATGCTGGAGGCATGTAGGCTCAATTCGTCATCGTAAAGCTTTCCAACAACAATCTCGAGCCTGAATGCACTATGCTGGAGCTGACGGTGGGTGCAAGCACGAATCAAGAAATTCGGGATGAAGGGCAACTGCTCAAAAGCAACGGTATTGGAGATTTGGAAGTCAGAAAGTGCTTTCGTCAATCGGGTGAAAAGTCCTCTTCTACCTTGAGAGTTGACGAGTATTGCCTTACAAAAAGAAGCAATGGTGGCATTTATGGAAGCAATTCTGGTGGCAGATTCCAAAACAAATGGATGGAGCATGACTTCTATCAAAAGTGCATGCAACTCTTTATCGGATAGCTTAAACTTTTCAGAGTTTAGCTCATGGATAGATTCAGACAAGCCCATTATTGCTTTGTCCAATATGGTATCGGAAAGAAGTCTGCGGTTGAACACTTCTTTCAATATGACACCAATTGAGTGCAACGTAAAGAAATGAGTTGAGCCGAAATTCAAAAGTTTAAGTAGGCGCAAGAAGTCGCCTTCTGTGATGTCATAACTTACAACATACGAAGCAAGGAGCCGGTGGAATTCTCCAAGAACGGCATCCTTCAACTTGTAGAAATCGGTGACAGTTTTCGAGCAGTTCGACGAATTGCAGAAAAGTATCTTCTCTAATTTGGCAAGCTTCTCGGCATCCAATTCAAGGTCCCCAGGGCCAAAAGCCACCACATAGTTGTTGAGAAAAACAAACTTAGAATAAGAGTTAGAAAGAACCCCATAATCATCCGATTGCACGTCAGTCACAATCGACAGGTACAATTCAGAAACGGTGTTCTTCTCTGAGCAAATTTGATTGTAGTCAAGATTGCTTTGTGAAAGCAAGGAATAGAGCTCTCTGTCGAGTTCATTATTGGTGGCAAGCTTCATAAGAATCTCAACACGGGTTCTGAGATCAGAAGAGAACTCTCCCACATTGAACCCCCTCTGCAAAAGAGATGCAACGAACGCATCAGGCTGACTCACCAAAAACTCACTCACTAGGTCGTCAAACCCATAGACGGTAGAAGTGGCTATCCATATGAATATCGTTTTGGCATCATCAGAAGAGGCATCCTGGCAATACTCGATCAAGTCTTTCTTCGAAAACCCGGAGTCCAAGGTGAATCTAGCAACTTCTTCAATATGGTCGGAGAAGATAGAGTAACCGTTGAAACTATTAAACTGAGACAAAATCTCTGCAAACTGGTCGAGCGACTCGAGCTTGAAGTGTAACAATAACTTCAAATTCAACGTTTGAACGGTGGTTTTATACAATTCGCCTTCCGAGAAGTTGTCAAATAGTCTCAACACCAACTTATCGTGCTTTCCAAATTGCAAGATCCTCTTCGCTTGCAAACCTTTGACCAATCCCATAGTGGGGTAGATTCTGACCGCGTCGAAGCTTTCCCTGAAGCTCTCCAACACTCTTAGAATGGAAAACGCCACCTCCTGGGTGTCTTCAATAGTCTCCAAGCTTGTCATAACGTGACACAAGAAATTGCTAAATTTCTCTCCATAAACGCACTGGAGTTCATTTGACAGAGAGCTCACTGGCCTCACAGCAAAATGGCGCGAGAGCATCATATAAGGCAAGAATGTGTTTTCAAGGAACGGAAGGGCATGGCGGATCAATTGCAAGTTCTGATCTTCAATGGAAAGAAGAATTTGCAAAGAGTACTTCCGGACAGAATCCATGGATGCCTGGAAACCCGTCGAGAGGAGACAGAAACCCCACGATGGATGAATAAGTGAGTCTTTAGAGATCAATGCGAGGATATCGTTGACTGCAGCCTGGGTCTGGTGCAATGAAGTGTCTATTCCTAGAATCTCAAAGAGAGTGGTATATCTGCTCCACTCGGCAAGAAGTCTCTTGTCGTTGGAGGTGTCCCAGGTCAAAATGGAAGTGCTGATTGTTGTAGCAATGGATTTCAACGAAAGCTGGAGAATCGACAAGCAGAACTTTCTGATTTCATGTGAATTGCTCACCAAGCCACCTTGCAACACCTCCCAGTAAAAATCTTGGCTGATGATGTTTTGCTGGAAGTAGTCGTCGGTCTTGAAACCCTCGGTATCTGAATTCAAGGTTCGGAGCCACATAATGAACGCATTGGCCTGGTGTCTCTTGGACTTGCCGGTGTCGATCAAGTTGAAGATGATATCCCATAAATACTTGGCCTGAGTATCGTCGGTCTTGCAAACTTCGATGATGGATTTCACTCGCCATCTGATAAGTTTCGAGCACGACGCCGAGATATCGTCGTCCTTGTGGCCCAAAAAGAGACATAGTAGAGTATCGATCACACCAGCCGCATTACTCATGGGAATATCTACCTTGGTGTAGAGCAACGACAAAAACTCAAACAAATTCAAGATTTCCTCCTTCGAGGCTTCGTTCCCATCGGTGTTTTGAACCTTTTCGACGTAGTTGGAGTAGCCAGACACAAACCTGAAATGGGTAGTGATGCCCTGGTTCAATTCGCGGAGCAAAACAGTTAGTATATCGTTGCAGAGCCGCGGCGATCGCGCAACAAAACGAATTGCCAGGTCCCTCTTTGCAGAGTCACAATTGAACGACGCGTTCCGTGAAAACTCAAGAAGCTGTGGGTATATCTTGTCGATGATGGTGGAATCAACCAGTGCGAAGAGGTCGGCGAGAACAGCGGCATTTTCGCGGTTCTCGATGTCGTGAGCAAGACTCTGAGCAACCTCGAGCCGCTGTTTCTCGCTGAGAAATTTTGAAACTAGCTCAAGCGATGTGGGCATCCCTGTCAGCTTGTCTGGTTGTTTCTACTGATAGTGTGGGTGAAATTTTCCGATGCCGTGTGCATACAGTCAGGAATGGGCGGTAGCCAGTGTGTATTTGATGATTATTTCCATCAGATCCAGAACACGATCAGGCAATAGAAGCATGGCAGCGTGTCAGGGCGATGCATGTTACACCGTTATGCGACTCGGAAACTAACGGGTCCGGAATTTTTTTTAGAATTCCGACGAACTATCGCGATCGCCCATAGCACTCACCAGTCTTCTCTGTCGCGTATTTCCCAAACCTTTTGAGATCGGAACCGACCACACAGGTTGAACACGAGCGCCCATCTCGATAGTGCAGGGGAGTCGAGCATTATCTCCCGATAAGCAGCCCCGGACCTGCGCAAACGGAACACAAGCGTATTCGTCGCCAATGTTCAGATTTGGAAATGGATACCAGTGTGTGGGCCGCGATGCCCAACTTAAACGGAGGTGATGCCCATCTGCAACCAATTCTAACTCATTAACTAAGTAATACTCCTGTTCATGTCTCTGTTGATGTTGGACAACTTGTCCATCAAGCATGCTTTCCTTCCAGTTACCGTGTTGGTGATTCTCTACTATCTCAAGACTCGCCACGTTCCAGCCAAGCCAATCAAGCCAGTTAAGGCTAAGGCTACCCCTGTGCTTTCCAGACCAAACCAGTGCTGCCAGACTTCAAGTGGGATGCCGAGCAGCCTGCTAAGTCGTACCCATTCAAGGACAAGGAGTACAAGATGACTATGGGTCTCAGCACCCACATCATTGACGATTGGCTCTTGATGGAGGACACCTACCTCGACCGAATTGTCGAAAAGACAAAGTTGACCACCAACACTCACCCTTCTTACCGTGCTGATGCTAACTTGGAAGCCCACACCGTGTTTACCAACGACATTGCTGACCCTGTCGTCAGAGAATTGTACGACATTGTTGTCCAGTTCATGTGCTACAGATACCCAATGTACTTCAAGGTGAGCGAGGGCGGCACCACTGTCCACAACTCCATCACCAACGAGGACATTCCTGCGACCGCTGGTGACGTCGAGGCCCGAAGGTTGTTGCACTACTTGGTGGGAACCGTGGAGGAGGATCTCATGATCATGATGACCGTCCCGTCGTTGGAGGACCCAGAATTCCCCGAGGATTACTTCTTCAAGGCCGGTGTGTTTGCTTTTGCTGATGGTTTCGACCCCGTCGACAAGATCAACAGACCAATGACCCTCATCCACGACCGTGTGCCAGGTTACGAGACCAATCTCAGAAAGTTCATGAACAGATACTTTGGAAGACTCGAGGTTGTCCAGTTTGTTGGACGTGCCAACTACTCCATTCAGGCCCACGACAAGCTTTTCATTAACGGAAAGGGCATCCAGTTGGACGAAGGACGAAACGAGTACGAATTTTCTCCAGAAGACCTCGAGTACGATTTCGGTAACCAGGTCTACTACAGAAGTGAGAGACAAATGCTCACTCGTTTGCCAGGACCGGTGCCATTATTTTCTCCATTAGAACTTACTTGCATCCATTCAAGGACTTCAAGACCCAGCCAAAGGAGGTTGGAGAAAGAATGCTCGGTGCCATAGAGACGTTCCCTCCAGAAATGGCAAAGTACAAGGGTTTCACCAAAATGGCTCCTGGTGCCATCAGATACTTGAGAGGTGAACTATGACCCAAACGCCTCGATTTCTTCCTTAATTTCCTCCCAAATCTCAATGTTTTTCTTGGCCCATGAAATCATGATTCCATTGTAACTCAATAGAATTTGATAAATCGACTTGAATTCCTGCTGATGGAACAATGCGAAATTCTTGTCAAGCTCGTCCGTGATGTAAGCAATGTCCTCGAGCATTATGTTCTGGCACTGCTCAAGAGTAGTGATTTTCGATTGCAATTGCGTCACCCGCTGTTTTCGGGTTAGATCGGGGTTCTGGTCCATGATGTCCGACATGTACTTCGTGATTCTTTTGATTGAATTCATGTTGGGAAAGAGCCTTTTCTTTGCTGCACCTTTCTGCGTGGATGGTGAGTTCACCTCGCCGTCAGCTGTCGTTCTCAACACTTGAGAATTCATTGCATTCTCCATCTTTGTTGCTTCTAGTTCTGCTTTTCTCAACTCTGCTAGCTCTTTCTTTTTCTCCTTGACTTCTGCATCTAATAAATCCTTTTGCTTAAGCTTTTTGTCTTGAAACTTCTTCACAGATTGTAAAATGGCCGAGTACTGAACCGCTTCACCCAATGGCTCAGAAAACTTGGTCTCAAGCTCGCCAATCAAAGCATTGATGGTGATGAACGATTTGTCGTATGCCACGCCGATTTTGTCGAAGATGACGGCTGGCTTGATTGAGTCGGGCTCTGGATTCTTGCCGATTTTGATTTTTTGCCAGTCGGCCCACAATAACGAAAAGGTATTGAGAACGATACCTAGTTCCACGTAGTCGCTAGATAAGCCAATGAAATTGTCCATGATCTTTTTGTTGATATCGTCAAGATGAGAGGTCCGCACGACGTGTTGGACCTCACTGTTCCCAGCACCATTTGGTTGTCCAGCCTCTTCCTCTGTTGTAGGATACTCTGCGCTGGCACCTGTGCCTAACAATTTGTTCGTGGTTTTTGTGATTTTCTTAGCATTCTTAAGGAAAGGAATTCCAAGCGGATTGGCCGATACTGGGAGCGGGAAATCCGAGTAAAGAGGAGCCGTGCGGAGCCCGTTTTCTGGGTTCAGCTGGTACACAGATTTTGGAAGCTGGCTGTTGATAAGCATGATTTCATCCGACCAGTTGGCAGACGGGTCGAGGAACTTGGCAAAAAACTCCAAGTTTCTGATCTGAGGAATGTTCAAGCAGTTGTTGAGGAAGTTCGAAAGAAGCCTCTTGCGGTGCTCAATCAACCTATTCTTGTTCAAATGATTTGAGTTGATGTAAGAGTATGTTGCCCCAGACAGTCCGTTATGGGAGTTTTCCGGCGCCGAAGCCCCGTTGCCGTTGCTGCTGGTGGAGGACGAGTTTGCCCCAACTAGTCCATTGAGAACATTGAGAGTGAAGTAGTTTTTGGGAGGAATCGGAGGAATGATCAACAACGGAAACACCTTGGTGAGCACATCGCGAAGGCTCTCGAAATCCGAGTATCTCCTTCGCGTCTGGATCTCCTCCTTGGAGTTATCGCTATTAATAAGTTTGATGGTGTACACAATGTACTTCTTCAGTGAATTGGCCATTCCTTCGTTGGATTTGCCGGCCTCGCTAATTTGGATCGATGCATTGGTTTCCGGATTGAGCAACTTCGACACCCGGTTCTCGTAGTTGATATATACGGTGTTGTACGGCTCTCTGTCGCCTTTGTAGAGCAAAAGCGACTCGTCCACCTCGTCGTGGGCATCCAACTCTTCATTGGCATGAATTTCGCCATCCAAGCCATTTCCTGAGCCATTATAGGGGCCGGAAGTAGCGCCGTTAGAGTTTTGCAGCCTTGTTTCGCCGCCATTTTCGCCATCTTCGCCATATTCCTCGCCATTGCTGTGACTAAGTGTGGCTACCCCAGAATTGTGGGGGAACGGATTATTGTCCTCCTCGCCAAACACAGAGTGGACATCATGGGGCTCCGACTCGGACATTCTGCAGATAATATAGATTGAAGATGCTAGGCTCGATGAATGTCTTTACAATTGAAATGAGTTGTTATCAGGGGTTGGTGCAGGCTGATAGAGTGGAGATACCGAGAGAACACCCGTACCTCCGGCTAGGTGGTGGATGCAGTGGTCTAAGATGAATAATGGTTTGGTTCTGATATAGATGAAGAGGATTGTGGGTAATGTTTTGCGTTATGGCTATTCTTTTGTTATTTCATTTTGGTATTGCCATTCCTTTGTTGTTTCATTTATCTGGCATTTGGTGCAAAGCAATAACCATAGTGGTCGGACGCCCCAATCAGATGCTACAAATAAAACAAACACAATTCCGTTAGGTTATATTGTCGTAATCAATGTCGTCAATTTCTCTTTTTTTCTTTAGTGTCTTCTTTCTCTTCTTTATATCCCATCGCTACCCACTGACCACTATTCTGTGTATCGCACGACGTTCTCTATACATCGGCTCGAATCCATAAATCTCCATCTTCAACCATGGATTCCATAGCAAATGATGGATTGCTCGTGCCGCCGGAGGCCCAGTTTGCTAAAGTATTGGAAAACTACCAACTCTCAAGCGATCGCACCGATGCCTTTGCTGTCATCAGAAACTTCACCTCTATTGCTGCCTCTAGAGCTCTAGCAGTCGGACAGAAAATTGCCGACAACGGAGCCGCCGCAGAAGATCAGCGTGAATTCGATTCTTGGGACCTAGAAGCCAAGTTATGGCACTTAGTGGAAGTTCTATACTCGTTCAGACTCTCGCAACAAGAGACCTTAGATGTACCAGAATACGCTTCTTTGGATATCCAGAGAGAAGCATACTTGAGCCGCAACCAGAAGATCAAAGAGATTCTTTTCATCATTGAATGGCTCCAATATAACGCAAAAGATGTCACCAGCGATGGTTCGTCGCAGGCGGCCAAGTGGACCAACACCAAGATTGGAATTGAAAGTAGAACCTTGTCTATGTTGGCTCCACTGGCCCAGATGGTCGACTATGTGGATGCCATGGACGCCGACGCACCTCTTCGTACTCAAAAACAGATTTCGCCTCTCGACAAGCTCGTTGACGAAGAAAACTTCCGGGTCATTTACGAATTGGTGCTTAAGGGCGATATTCAGAGAGCAATTGACTATGCCAGCGAAACGGGAAATTTCACCATGGCGCTCATATTGGTGGGTTCTCGACAGGACTACGTCGACCCTGTTCTAGATGGCGATTTGGCTGGAGCAATGGACGAAGATGTTTCTTCAGATCAGCCTGGAGGAATCAAACATAAATATATGTGGTACCAGACTGTCAGCAAGTTGGCCCAGGCCCGTGGTCTCACCACCCACGAAAAGCTTATCTACAGTTTCCTTTGTGGAGGCGACCAGTCCACAGGAATCGAGGCCGCTGACTCCGACTGGGAGAAATGTCTTCTCTTGTACTTGAACCAGCTCTACACACACCATATCCAAGAGTTTTTGAAGAGCATTTCTAGTGAAGAGGAAGAGTTGCCTCTGGTGAATTTTCCTGCGCCTCCCCATTCCTCCATTGAGGGAATCCTTAATAGTTTGCTGAAATCGCCAGCTACAGAATCTGAGAGTTCTAGTCCACTTCGAGTCATCTTGGGAAGCGTCATGATCAACCAACTCAACTTGTTCTTGCGCAACACCTACAAGTCCAACAAAGCAGAGTTGATGGATGATCCGTATGTGCTTCGTGTGTTGGTGCATTTGGCGGTGGTTTCTGTGATTCTCAATTTCCGCGAGGAAAACAAGACTGTCACCAAATTCTTGACATGCTACATCTCTATGTTGTCCGACCAAGGAAACCAGGACCTCGTTCCCGTGTACTTGGCGTTTATTCCTGACGAAAAGGATGTACGTGAGTGTTACTCCATCTTCTTATCTACCATAACTGATCCAACAAGCCGGACTAGACAGCTCGAGCTCTTTAAAAGACTTGGTGTCGCTTCTCCGCAGGATACCAATACTCCAATTACCTCTAGTACTGACGAAATGGGCGCAGAGTACGACAATAAAATCAATAATGTGTTGAAGCGAACGGTGGAGAGAGTTATGACCGAGACGGAACCAGCATACGATCCTCAAGGGGAAATCATAGTAGAAGACAAGGTTGCTGATCAAACTGACATTACCTTGTACCAGTCTGTCGAGTGGTTGTTTGCAAACAAAATGTATGAAGATGCCATCAATGCGACGAAAACAGTCATGCGCCGTTTCTTGTTGACCGGACGCTTGAAGTCCATCCTGGAATTTTCTAGAAACAAAGAATTCAAGACATTACTCAAAGATTATGATCTTGATTTGCACACAAAGTCTATGGCTGATGTTACCCCTCCAACTCTGATTAGCGAGGATGACAAGGAGGAGCTTTTGCAGTACGACTTGTTGGTGGATGGCTTACGGATTCTACAAGAATGGAAATCTTTCACTGAGGATTATAACACGGAGTCGAAGGAATTCTGGGCCTCCAAGGATGTGGAGAAATCCATTGAAAAGACCATTAGCAAGCTTCAGGCAATTATCTTCAACTGGTTTTCCGAACCTATTTCTTCGTGTTCCGATGCCGAGAGAGTGGATATTTACAAGGTGTACAGACACATTTATGTGCCTTACTTCATCATTGAACTCTTGCAAGTTCTACAACAATCCAGATACCACGACTGGAAGTACCTCCATGAAGCATTTAACCTTGTGAATTCCGTGGCTGATGACAAGAAGTATGACTTGATGAATTGTTTTATTTCATGCGGAAGACTCGGGGAATTTGTCGCATTGGCAGGAGATGTGGCATTTGTTGCAAGTGAGCGTGGCATCAAGGGAATATTTGCATGATTGAGCTAGAAAGAAATATTTGCACGATTCAGCTACAAAGAAATAATTGCATGGTTTCGGCTGGAAATTGATTTCCTGTATTATAGATGTTTGACGAGTTCTAATTCAACGAAGATGCCTTCTCGTACAACAAGTCAACCACCCCAGACAAGTTCTTGATCAACTCTAACGAGGCTTCGTAGGAGGTGTCGGTTCTTGGCTGGTCGTAGATAATCAACCAGCCATTGCCCTGATCCAAGACACCATAAAACACCTTATCTAGAATCATTTGCGACAATTTACCTTCAACCTGCTGAATGTTCAATCCTATCGTCTTTGAAATGTGCGATAACTCAACCACGCTGTAGGACTCGATGATCTTCAACAAATTCTGCTCCAACAAGTTGTCGTACAACGCGTTAAAGTGGTTCTTGATGATGGGGTCAGATCTCAACTCCGTCGAGTATGTGACAAGGGCAGTCTCAAATTCCTTCAACGATCTACTGGAGTAGGCGGTGGCAATTGCCTTCATGGCGTCAATGTCTCTGGACAGATACTTGACTGCGTTTTTATTGTTCAAGATGATGTTGACGTCGTCGATCAAGTTCAACATGATCTTGGTGAGCAACATGTACTTCAACAACACGATGGCACGAGGGTCGCTTTGGGAGTTGAAGCCCTCGAACGACTCATAGAAATACGAGAAGGCCGTCTTGTAGTCCTTATCCTCGGCATTCAAGATTCCACTCTGGCAGTCAAGTTCAGCTTGTAAGAGAGTAGGGCAATAGATGGAGTTTGCCGAGGTTCTGGCACTCGTCAACGCTGCCCTGGACTTTGGAAGGTTGCGTAACGCATGATAAATTTGCGATTCTACCAATTGCACCTCCACCAACGACGATTTGTCGTCTAATTTCTTGTACTCCCTCAACAAGTTGGTGATAATCTTCAACCCTTCCTGGTAGGAACCTTTCTCGTACAATTTGGCAGACAACTTCAATTGCAACTGCTGTCTCAAAAACGAAAGTTTGTTTTCCACTGCCCATTCAATGGATTCCTTGATGGACTGGATCTGTAGGTCTATGGTGTTTGGAATCGGGTCAAAGTCTTCCACCAATGTCTTGATGATTTTAGCCGTTTTCGACTTGGCAAATGCTCCCAACACATTTCTGGCGTTGCCAATCAATTCGTGTAACTTGTCTGCACTGGCTTGTTCCTGGTACAATTTCCCCAATTCAAGAATAGCGGTCTCTTGTTCCTGCAAGAACTTTGATCTTTTAACGTGGTCGTCACCTTCGAATTTGGCGTTGATGCCATCGTAGTATTTTTTCTCGGCCTCATCATATTTCTTTTGAGATGCTGCCACACTGGCATCTTCTAAGATTTCTGTGAGTTCGGACATAAGAGAATGGTATAGTTGTACGGTTTGCCTCCAGTTCGACAAGATGTGGAGGTGTGTGCTGGGCACGACCGAGTTGTAGGATACAGTAAGATAGTCGGAAGTGGATAATGCAGGGTGATAATGTAGGGAAATTATGGTTAGGGTGAGGTGAAGTTGATGGTGATTTGCTGGTGACCGATTTTTTCTTTTACTGTAGTGCCACAGTGTATTTATCTGATTATTGTATCAATCTGATTATTGTATCTAATTGGTGTAAGAGTGAAAGGTATGATAGCTAAGAGATTTATAAAAATGATACAATGAAGAGAATTGGCTTATATCGATCCAGAGATTCATCTATGTACCTCCACCTCCATGTTCGTCTATTTATGTAACCTCCTTGTTCATCTACAAGTACCTCCACTCCATCACCAAATTTGGATGCGAAAATCAAAAATATCGCTTCTGCCACCATGATGATACTACCAACATCAAAAGCTATGTCGAGATCCATATTAAGAATCTCGCCAGCTAGGCTGATTCTCTTCAGACCCACATTTCTTGCCAATCGGTTTTATCTGAAAACACCTTTCCCCATCGACTATAAAAGTGCCCAGAACAAACGAGACCTCGAAAAGCTTCCAAAGTACAAGCAATGGGCTGCATACTTCCAGACGCTCGAGTTCAAGAAGAAAATGACCAAATACTACCTCGGTATGTTCGGCGTGATGCTTGTGGCGTTCTACTACTACATGAGAGATCGGTACTACGAAGACAAGCAGATGAAGGTGATTAGTGCCAAATACAAGAAGGATCCCGCCAGTCTTAGTGAGTACGAGTATTTGAAGTTCAAGGCATTCAGCGGCGACAAGCTCAAGCCCAAAGAGGAAATGAAATTCCGTCTTTATCAGATGATGAGAAAGGAATTCAGAAGAAAGAACATTTTTGAATACGATTTGCTCTTCGAACCCACCCCACAAGACCTAGAGAATTGGTATAACCAGCAGGCACGTCGGAAGGTCAAGGTGGCGGCTGTAGAAGAAGAAGAGACCACGGCTGTGCCAAAAGATATTTCCGTCACCAATTCCACCAATCCCAACATCATGCCTGCTCAGGACACCACGAATTTCTACGACGAAAAGGCTGCTGAGTACGACAGTGCAGTCAACTGGGAAGAACGAGGCGTATTTATGGGAATTCGTCGTGGGTGGTTAATGGAGCAAGCTGAAGGAGACGTTTTGGAAGTTGCATGTGGAACGGGCAGAAATATCCCCTACCTCAACATGGACCAAGTGGAGTCGATCACATTCACAGACTCGTCAGCTAAGATGGTAGAGGAGACTCGCGAAAAGTTCCGGGCCAAGTATCCGAACTTCAAGAATGTGGCATTTGCAGTGGGTAAGGCAGAAAACTTGGTGGACTTGGCGTCTGAGTCATTCAAGTACGATACTATTATCGAGGCTTTTGGAGTGTGTGCACATGAAGACCCAGTGGCAGCGTTGAAGAATATGGAGAAGTTGTTGAGACCAGGAGGAAGAATTGTGTTGTTGGAGCATGGCCGCTCGACGTGGGACTTTGTTAACAATCATTTGGATTTCCGTGCAGAAAAGAGAATGAAGAAGTGGGCATGTCGGTGGAACTTGGACATTGGCGAGCTTGTGGATGAGGCAGGGTTGGACATCACTTTTGAGAAGCGTGTTCATTTAGGATCTACATGGATGTTGGTGTGCAAGAGACCCGAGGATCCGATCAGAATGGATGAAAAGCCGTTCCTTAAGAAGTTGTTTGGAAGCGAGGCTGTAAGTGTGAAGAAGGAGTAATTTGTATATATGTGCTGAGCTAGAAGCTCTGGTTGAGGTTGAGCTAGGCTATGGTGGGAAAAGGGATCCGTGATTCAATGTCGAGTTTCATGATAAAGGATCTTTCTTTGCCATGTAAGGGAGTTGACAAAAATGGGTGTAAATAGTCAAATCCAGATGTCTTTATTGTCTCCTTTCTGAGCATTTCACTTGGGTAAGTCTGAAGATCATCAAGCGAATATCTATTCCTTTGCATAAACTGCTAGACACGTTCAACTACGATTTCCAGCTCAATCTATTCACGGGCAATTGGCCACCACTATCTACATTCCACTCCAACTCTACACTCCTGACCAATACCATAATTTCCCATAGCTATAAATACACACCCTCCTCTTCCTTCACAAGCCCTCTGGCTGCCAATTCTTCACCAAGTGCATCAAGACGTCTCTGCTGACTCTTCTCCACAACCTTGTTCTCGTCAATTGTTTCCCTATAAAGTTTCAATTCTTCTTCATCTGTCGTTTGGCTGATTTTCTCTTCGAGTATGCTATTCGTCTCTTTCAACTTTTGTGTGGACGTCGTTAGCTGTTTCTGCAACAGCAAGAGGCTTTCATCAGAAAGATCTCGGATAGCAATCACAAACTCCGACAATTGTATGGGTTTCGACTCCGATGACATATGACTGGTATAGAATAGTGAGATGACAATTCTGCGTACAGAATGTAGAGACCATATAGAATGTATAGAGACACCATAATTTTCAATCATCAACTGCCATTAATACCACACACCATGCTTAGAATACGAAGTGTGGCTAGACAGATCCGATGGAATTCCACTCGTGAAGCCATCACCATAGAACTGCTCTGCCAGCCCATGCATCCGCTTCTTCTAGCGAGAGCAAGAGCCATGTCCAATGAATTTAATGATCTCGAGAAAAAGATGTCACTGGGAACTTTTGATCACGACACAACTATTAGATTCTCCAATCTCTCGGTGATCTTGGACAACTACCACAAGTACCAGAGCGAGATGGAAAACTTATCGAGTTTGGTGGAGATCATCAACGAGGAAAACGACCAAGAATTGGTAGAAGAGGCTCAGGCCGAATTAAATGATACGGTTCCGACGCTATTGAAAACCAGTCAGATTCTACAGAAGCGACTTTTACCTCCAATAATGCACAATGACAAGCCGGCCATTTTGGAGCTCCGGCCAGGCGTGGGAGGCTCCGAAGCAGGAATCTTCACCCAAGATTTACTCAACATGTACATAAATTACGCCAACCACATGCGCTGGCCCTATACGATGATCTCTGAAAGCAGCAGCGGCAACGGGTTTCTCAATGAGGCCATAATCAGCATCGATGCTCCTGGCGCTTACAACAGCTTGAGACACGAAAGTGGAGTTCATCGAGTTCAGCGAATTCCTGCTACCGAAGCGAAGGGCCGTATCCATACTTCGACAGCCGCCGTCGTGGTTTTGCCCAAAATGTCGGAAGGAACTGAAGTGTCATTGCGGGAGGATGAGCGACTGTTTGCTCCGGGAGAGGTTAGAATCGACACTATGAGGTCAGGAGGAAAAGGTGGCCAACACGTTAACACTACCGACTCAGCAGTTCGGTTGGTGCATATTCCTACCGGAATCATGGTTATGCAGCAAGACGAGCGGTCGCAGCCGAAGAATAAAGCGAAAGCGTTTCTGATTTTGAGGGCCAGATTGGCCCAGTTGGAGCGGGAGAAGGAGATTGCTGAGCAGAAGAAGCTCAGGACAGACCAGGTCACCACCACCGACCGTTCAGATAAAGTCAGGACATATAATTATCCACAAAATCGGGTGACGGACCATCGGTGTGGGTATTCGATCCATGATATTCTGGGGTTTATGGCTGGGTCGAAGTTGGAGGAGATGACGGAGAAGTTGGATGAGCATGAGTTTGAGGAGCGGCTCCATATTCTTATCAGTCAGGCCGAACAATAGCATGTAGATATAGGGCTTGTAATATAATCGCATTAGACAAGGATTGGGTTATTTGGATTGACATGGAATGAGAGATTACATGGAAATTATTCAGAATTGGATTTCAGGGAATAGGATTCTATGGAATAAAATTGAATCCTAAAGAATTCTATGACAATTAATCACATCCTATGAATTGGATTCCTTAGACTATGGAATCAGTTTAAAATTAGAGAAAGCATTCAAGGAGCCTCAACTACTTTGGTAAGAACTCTTGGAATATAATCTACTAATGCTACGAATGAGAGTACGGTGAAGTGGCCACGCAAGTCTCCCGTTCATAGAGGTTTCCTTTCCTTTCCGAATGAATACGTCTGTAAATGGCACTCTCCTCTCTTGGGCCAATACATCCTGCCGTACTCGCGGTGGTGGTTTCGTTTTACTCCTACTGCCAGTACATTGGATCACCACTACCAGGAGATATACATTGCAGGTATACTTTATTTTGGATTTTGGCAGAACATCAAATCATACTTGCTCCTTCCTTTTCTCTCTTCTCTGATTCCACATTCCCTCATTCCCAAATTCTAACCACAACTGCGACCAGCTTGTACAGTCTACTTCTAACTACTCCATTTTTTGACAACTCATTTGTCAACTCTATCTGCATTCTCAACATCAATCCCTGGCCACTTTCTGGACTTCTCTTCACCATCTACTGATCATTCACAACCCATCCCTTGATATCACCATGGATACATTAGAGAAATCGGATCTCCTACGCAACGATCGTTTTCATCTAAAACCTTATGACCGACTTATGGCTGTGGCCACAATCAGTGGTGCTGTAGGCATGGGTCTGGGGTTCTATGAAGGGATCAAAATGTCGTCGCTTCGTTATTTAACAGAAAATGCCCACAGACTTCCCAAAACCGTGGGTGGTTGGTACTTCTACCATAAAAAGAAGAATTACGTGATGGTGATCGCTGGATGCAAGCAGGCGGTGAAATCTGGCTTAAGATACTCTCTCGGGGTGTCCAGTTTCTTTGCTATTGAGGCAGGACTTGACTATGTAAGACACACCAGAGATTTCTTGAATACTACTGTGGCAGGAGGTTTGATGGCGTTTGTGTATGGCACTTCGAAGCGTATGAGTCGAGTGCAGCGATTCAATTATGTTAAGAAGGGAACTTTCTTGGCGCTAATGCTTGGAATTGGTCAAGACTTTTTGATTTCGGCTAGAGGCGGAAATGTCTGGTACGTCAACAAGTTCAAGTCATACCAGAGAAACCACGAATTGAGCATATAATCATGTACATAGAACAAGATTCAGATATTCCTGATAGTTACTTTACTTCTTGCTACACACTATTCTTCCTTCCTAACCATTCCATTTGCTAATCTTCCTCATCTTCATCATCGTCTAGATCCATAGGATACTTCAACAAAACTGCAGATCCCGTCAACTGGTCCAACTGCTCTCCAGACTCATGTAGTGTTGAAAAGATAAACACCTTTCCACCTTGGCTCTTAGTCTCATTGCTCAATGCAATGTAGTGTTTTCTCACCGCGATATCGTCACTACGGAAAAGAGAATCTGTAAGTAGCAAATGTTTGACTGCTCCCAACTCAACAGCCTTGGCGACCTCCTTCGGTCCATACCACGCTCTGTCATCATCCTCATTCAACACCTTTTGAAATTCTTCAAACACTGCTGCCTCCTTGGCGAATTTAGTAGCGTTCAAGCTCTTGCGCACAGTGGGATCCTTCAACACTTCTTCCAATCCCTGGAGGTATCCTGTGGAAGAATGCACCACCAAGAATTTCGATTTGTTCTTGATAACTGTCTTATTATCTTCCTTGACGGCATCGTCCAAAATAGTCTTGAGCAATGCTCCAGCAGTGAATCCTGGAGACGCAAGAATCACCACTTTCAACTTATCCAAGTCGAAGTTACGAGTCACAGTCGCCAGGACCATGGAGAGAAACTTGCCCATGGACTTGTCATGTGCGCTTCCACCTCCGTCTCCCCTACTTTTTCTAGGAATAGACTTCTCAATCTTGTTTCTGAGAACTGTCATAGTGTCTGTCACCAAACACAAGTGAGCCACACCTTCTTCCAACACGACGGCACCAACTTCGGCTTTCTTGTCAATTGAAGATGCCTCAATCACGATTCCGTAACTGATATCGTCCCATTCAGGTTTGTTGATGGTGATTTTCTTGTTGAGTTGCACTTCCGCTGTATGATAGCTCTGGTTGGGCACGTACTCGTTCTGCTCGGTAGTTTTGCCTCTCAAACGCATGGTCTCGTCGCTGGGGGCGTAGTCAACACTTTCTACGGCCAATTTCAACTTGACATGCACTCGTTCAGCCTTTCCTCCTTCGGTTTTCTTTACATTTCTTACCGTAGCGAGCTCCACCACATCTCCTTTCTGGATGAGATTGTAGAGCTGCCACAAATCCTCTTTATCCTGAGGAATGAGTGAGAGCGAGCCACTTTTGTCCTTTTCGAGGGCAATGGTTTTATCCAAGAGCTTCATTCAAGAATAACTTGGTGACGTGTAGTAGTGCAGGAAGAGTAAGTTAGAGTAAAAGAAAATGGAGGGAAAGTCATTGAGAAATGGGATCTGGCAGGAGAATAAGGAGGTTTATGGTTTTGGGTTGCTTTCGCTGGGTGATTTGATTCTGATTTATATGTTTTCAATTTTTGGCCGACGTTTTCAGTTTTTGCAATACTCAACCACTCATGACTCAGTATGTGATTTCTCAGAGTTACCAACCATACTCACCGCAAAGAAAATCCCTAGAAAAAGAGGTAAACAACAAAAGATAAAAAATAGAGAAAATCTAGTACTGATATCAAAACTACACCCCATTTCATTTATCCCATGCATCTATTACTGCCCTACTTCACGTCAGCCTTCACCAATGTGGAGTTCTTACACAATTCACCCTTCTCATTCACCAACTTCACTGGCTCCTTACCCTCAGCGGTGTAAGTAACCTCAAAGTTCTCGTTAGTGCTGAATCCTGGCTGCACAGCCTCCCATACCTTCTTCTTAGGGTTCAATTGCTTCTCTGTAACGCTATTGTATCCTTCGAAGAAGATCTTATCTCCAGGCTTCGAGCCAGCTGGTGGGTTGACAAACTCCACAGTGTCGGCGCTAGAAGCACACAAAACCATTGCACAAGACTTGATGCCTCTCATGGAAACTGGCTTCAAGTTGGCCACAACAACCACATATCTCTCTTGCATATCCTCCAAAGGAATGTACTTGACCAATCCGGAACACACAGTTCTTGGGCCCTCAGCGTCTCCCATATCAATGGTGGACATGTACAACGAGTCTGCATCTGGGTGCTTGACGGCTTTCTGGATGAATCCTACCCGGAAATCAATCATTCCTGGGTTTGGAGGAACTACGGCAGCCTGGTTCTTGGCTTGCTGTTCAGCCTTGGCCTTAGCCTTAGCGGCTTTTTTGGCCTTAGCAGCCTCGGCTCTGGCCTTCTTCTCTTCTTCCGAGAGCTCAGTACCTTCCTTTTGCTGCTTCTTGTCAGTTGTTGGAGGGGTAGCCTTTTCCACCTTTTCCACCTTTTCCACCTTTTCGACCTTTTCAGCTGGCTTTTGAGGGGCAGCGGCTGGCTTCTTCTTTTCCTTAACTTCTCTAGGAACCTCGGTATCTAACTCTACAGCCAAACGCTCCTGCTCTGGAACCTCAACAAGAGTGTTTTGGACCAAATCGGCCCATCTGATAATATGTCTAAACTTAGCATATTCTTCTGGCGACTTCCACTGGGTGGCCACAGGCAAAACCTTGGAGAAAACGTCCAAGTCGACCTTGGCTGGAACATTGCCCACAATGAAGGTTTTGCTTCTCAAGTTGGAGTTCAAAGTGTCCAAAGTGTCTGGCTCATTGAGTCTAGAAGACAATGTCTGGAACTGCGAGGCCAATGCCTTGGCTTCAGCAGACAATTCGGGGAACAACGAGTCCACTGCTTTAGGAACGTCTTTGAGAGGAAGCTTGTTGAACTTGGCGAGGAAAGAGGCCATTTTGGTTAGAGAATAGAATTTCTATGGGGATGGAAAATTTTGGTAGTTCCCTTGGTCAGACGGCACGTGACCTACTTCAGAACTGGAAAGAGTGGGATCATGGTATGACAGAGAATATTCAGAAAAAAAACTCTGGGTCTGAGAATCTGCTGCCGATCTTTTCTCATGCGGGATTCTGCCTATTTTCTAACAGTAGATGTGGCCAAATCACCCTGTAATTTGATTTCTTCTATTTCGCACCCTTGTATTCTCCTGGGTAGTAGAGATTATTCTCCCACCGAACTTTATCCATCGTTTCCATCATGAGGATAGTTTCCTTCCATGGAATAAGCTCAGCCTCTGTTTTTCCTTCAGAAATTGCTCTTGCAGCAGCATTTGCTTCATGGATAAACCCAATGTAGTCGTTTTCTTCAGTGTACTCTATAGGAGCAGATCCATCTCTGAAAACGATTCTGAAGTTTCTGGCCTGAGCCAGATTCTTACTCGTCATCTCCAAAAAGCCCTTGGTTCCTTCCAATCGCAAGAATGGGCTGGGTCCATCCGTATAGTTGGAGCTCGTAAGAACTGCTTGCTTCCCATTTTTATATCTAAGCAAAATCGAAGACAAGTGATCGACACCGTCAATGGGGTCAATAGAGAGGAACGATGTCACATCAAAATTGGATTCATCCCCATACTCTTCATCCAAAAAGATCCGGCCATAAGTTAGTGGATAGATTCCAACATCCAATGTGGCCCCAGCAGCTAGAGCGATGTCTCTAGCACGGGAGGTTGGAGGAAGATTGTAAATGTTGGCATTAGTTGAGAAATCGGCCCGCAAAAGGTGCACTTCGCCCAATGCCTTTTCCTTGAATACGAGTTCTTTTGCTTTCGCAATGGCTGGGAAGAATCGAGTCCAAACTGCCTCCATTACGAGCAACTTCTTCCTTTCTGCCACAGCAAACACTTCACGGGCCTCTTTTCCTGTGACGGTAAAGGGTTTCTCACATACAACGTGTTTCCCGTGCTCCAAAGCTTGGATCACTTGGTTCTTGTGGAAAGTGTGGGGTGTTCCCACATAGACCACGTCTACCTCGGGGTTATTGAAGAGTTCTTCATAGGTTTGTGATTTTGCCGTATAACCGTGGTTTTTATCGGCAGAAATGTTGTGTTTCTCAATAAATTTAGTGCCTTTATCCACCAGAGACGACCCAATGCTAGCAATTAGGTGAGTGTTTTCTCCCAGAGAGATGCTCACTAGTAAATCGTGAACGAACAGGCCAGAAATATTGCCGGCGCCGAGAATTCCCCATCCAAGCGACATGATATCGAAATTTAACAATAAAATGTGAGATTAGTCTAGATTTTGAGGAGAAGGGTAAAGGTGTATTCGCGACAATGGCCCAGATAATCAATAGATAGGATAACAACGTTGATGAGACCCTAATTGGTCCGAGATTACACAATCGAATGTTATTTGATTCATTTATCGATGTTGTGGCTGCATTGTTGTATACAATAGGCGCCGGTGCCACGTTTCATTGGAAAAACACGAACAACTCCGGGGTAGAATGCAACGTCGCATTTTTCGGATTGTGGAGTACCTTATTTTCAATTGTTGATAATACTGAATACATCTAAATGTATATAAACCGAACAACTAGCCAGGCAGGCAAGTCACACCACAAATAAATATGACGTTTCCACATCTCAACCACGACCAAATCGCCGATAAAGGCTACACTGTGATTCGTAACTTTCTCTCCGAGGAAGAAGTGAAATACTATAGAAAGGCTGCTCAAGAAGTAGTCGATTATGCCCGAGAAGGGAACTGGCCGCATGTGAGAACTAGAGGAAAACAATTTCCGCCTTGGCCCAAAAACTTCAGCCCCGATATCTGGGGAGTAACCGCCCTTTTACATCCAGAGTTGGGGGCCAAATCGATACCGTTCCAGCAGTTATATTCCTCTGACAGATTGTTGGATATCGCCGGCGATATCTTGCAAACTCCGCGGGAGGGTATGTCAATGGAGCTTTTCAACATGTTGATCAATCCACTCACCGATTTCGAATTGGACTGGCACCGTGACTCCATTCGTCCCGAAGCTACTCCGATGGAAGAGGCCGAACAGCTTCTCCAAGACCCATATGCTGGAACCCAATTCAACTTGGCTCTCGCTGACGATAAGTGTCTTATAGTTGTTCCTGGCTCTCACAAGAGGGTCCGCACTGCCGAGGAAAGAAAGAAAACGACCAATGAGTCTCGTAAAGAACCCATTACTGGCGAGTTGTATGTGGAGTTAGGTCCGGGCGACGCAGTTTTCTACAACAGCAACATTTTGCACCGGGCGACCTACTCGGCGAAAAATGTGAAGTTGACGTTGCATGGCTCATATGGACATGTTGACTATGGGAATGTACGGGCAAAGGGTGTACTTCACCACGGAGTAGCCGAGTGGTTGGATTCTTTTCAGTCAGTGAATGCGAATATGTCGATGTTGAAGAGTAAGTTGGAGGCACTTGCCAAAGAGTTTGAGGGGATGAAGTTGGGGTATTCTTTAGAGGGGTGAAGGGTTAGAGTGGTAAAACATGAGAGGAGTAGATGAGTAAGATAATATGAACAACGTTATGATCAGGCAATATACTGGTGTAATTCACACCCACTGTAACGTTGCAAAATGTAGAGGCTGGATGCGTTTCTTCCTCTGTCACCTGACAGCAACTAATAGACATAAGATGATTGAATTTGAGGGTGATCAGAACACAATGGCAAAGGATAATAACAGTGAGCGCCTTCTACGAAGGGTCACCAAATATAATAATCGAGAGATGCGGCAAGCCATTCTCCCCTATCTAAACACATTCAGATAGATACAGAACTACTTAGAGTGAGAGCATAAGTTGATAGAAAAATCGCACAATAACCATAAGGATTTGTTATCTATAAAAATTTTATCCATGAAACGAGATTGCAAATCAGCAATATCCTGATCCAGAGGAATGTAGTAGAAGCACACTTGGGAAAGTTGAGAAAGGCGAGCCCAGTCGGCGGAATCAAGTGAACCATTGATTTCGAAGATTTGATGGTTGCAATAGAAAGATTAAAATTTAAAGAGGAGGGCGTGTCATTTAGATACAATGCAATTGAGAAGAAGTTCAATTGGGAGTTAATACAATAATGAGGAAAACTATTGAGACGCAAACTCAATAGCGAGGTAATCTCAATTGCGAGGTAAATTCAATCGCGAGGGAGGAATTACATTTGCGAGGAAAATCCAATTTACAGACCTAATTACATAGAGAAACCAAATTTATTACTAGCAAAAGATTGATTACAATGTGGTTGTTACAATTTTTATCCCACTAAACCCTCTGTCCTCGTCTGCTGTAACTAACACCCGTACACCAGCTGATGGCACTGTACTCCACAGACCCATCACCTTACTATCAACAATTTATGTGTAGTGGATTGATAGAGAATGAGCGCTGAAACTAGTTCGGCGAAACCCGTATGTGAATCGAAATACCCCGAATAATTCCATTATCTTTCCGAATCGGTCGCTGTCTCGCCCCAGAAACGACCATATAGTCTAGTTTCGGAACAATAACGCCGATTTCGCCTATCAACTCGCAACCCAATCAGAATTACTAATATTAAGAAAAGAAAAAAGATCTCAAGAGCATGCAACCACTGTCATAGAGCCCACATCACATGCGACACCTCCAGACCCTGTCAGCGGTGTATTCAACGAGGACTTCTGGATACTTGTGAAGATGCCCCACGAAAGAGAAAGAAATATTTGGCCGATGTCCCCACGTCGCTAATCAGCCAGCACGGACCATCGGAAGATATTGCTTCCATGTCGAGTGCTCCCTCCGAACAATCATCATTGATGAATAATCAAATATACCAGGCCACCAACTTGAATCAAAGTGCGCTGCATCCATCATTCTCCATCCACAAGCCATTAAATCTTACACGAGCATCTACAATTGCTGACGTCAATCGAAATGACTCCAGCTTGGTCAATCGAAATGACTCCAACAGCTTGTTTTCGAATCAACATTTCAATGTCAGAGATACATACCATCAGGGCCCGAACAATATCCAAGGGATCCAGAATCAGAATAATCGCGAGGAAAAGGCCAGAAAAGGCACTAATTTCCTCAGTTCCGCAGCCGATTTGGAGTATGCTACGCTATCTAGTATCTTGCAGGATAACGTCATGGGACTATCCAACACCCTGGCAACCTCCACTGAGGGAACACCCAATTCGGTCATTTTATCGCCTGCGCTATCTCCTAATGGTGTTCGTGGCCTACATAAGGTGACTTCACCGTCATGGCTCTCGAATTCTTTCAGTGGGGGCCAGCAACAAAGTAATGTAGATATCAACTCTGAGTTGATTGGCGGCCAGCATATGTTGAAATGTGATACCCGCATCAATCAGTATTTCTTGGGAACCACATCGGCGTTGGCTCCAAGAACATGCTTTCCCGATGTTATCGAGGGCATTGACTCCATGAAACGCAATGACCCCAATGCATATTTTGTTCAGAACAAAGAGCTGTCGCTCTCTTTCACCGTGGGCATTTCTCCGGAAGAACAGGCCGGAATTGTTAGTGACGATAGTCTCCAGTTCAAAGAGCCCGAAGAAATCTACGCCAACGTCATTCGTCCGTTTTCGTACACGCCGGGATTCCACAAATTGATTGCATACTTGCGAAACAGATTCTCCAAAGATCTGTTGGTCAAAATGGCAAAGTCCATGGCGGTGTATAGACCGTCGTTCATTGCGTGCACAAATTCGTTGCGGGAGGCCGATCTAATCTTCATGGAGCAGTGTTTCCAGCGGACACTTCTCACATACGACAAGTTCCTCAAATTTAGTGGAACTCCCACCATTGTGTGGAGAAGAACGGGAGAGATTGCCTATGTTGGTAGCGAGTTTACGGTGCTTACAGGGTGGACCCAGGAGCAGTTGATGGGAGAAAAGCCGATGTTTATCGTTGAAGTTTTAGATGATAAGTCGGTGGTGGAGTACTTCGAGCTTTTCTCCAAGATAGCATTCGGAGACTTTTTGGGTGCAACCATGACTGAGTGCACTCTACTCACTCCGAAAAGAGATATAAAGATCCGAGCAGGATGCATGTGGACACTCAAGCGAGACGTGTTTGGCATCCCCATGATGATCATCGGCAATTTTTTGCCCATCCTCTAATGATTACGAATGATAGACTATTATTTATCCCACGGACCGCCGTCCAAGGTCCAAGAACTCCCCGGAATACCCCAGGATTTCCCCTGCGGTCACGTGAAGCCTCACTCTCAGGGTTGCCGGTGGTACAAATCTAAAAAGATACCCAACTTCTCAAGTCACAAAACCTCAATTCCCCCAAGCATGGCTAAAGGTTCACTCACGGTAAGGCTCGTCACCACAGTCGCCGTCATTTGTCTTGGTTCTCTCCAGTTTGGTTACCATATGTCGGAGCTTAACTCTCCGGAAGCCATCTTGTCATGTAGAGTGTCTATTCCCGGGTTGGTTCCATATGAAGAGTCGTTTTTTGGCTCCCGAGGCTTCCGGAGATGCATTGAGCTCACCAGCAAGGAGGTCGGATTGGTGACGTCCATTTTCAGTATTGGAGGACTCATTGGATCGTTCTACGTTGGAACAGTGGCTGATGCCATTGGCCGGAAGAAAACGGCATTGCTTCACAATATTATTTTTCTTGTAGGTTCGAGCTTGAACGGAATTAGCAACTCATTCCATGGGTTGCTCTTTGGCCGTTTTGTTGCCGGTATTGGTGCTGGATCTGCATTGGTGGTCACCTCGTTGGTGATTAACGAGATCGCCCCTCAGCTGCAGAAGGGCTTTTTGGGTTCCATGAACCAGGTTTCGGTCAATATCGGTATTTTGTTTACTCAGGTGCTTGCATTGTCTTGGAACAATGATAATGACTGGCGTCTCCTCTTGTTTATGGGGGCAGCCATTGCTTTAGTCAATTTCATCTGCATTTTGCTCTACGTGGACGAGTCGCCTATGTGGCTCTTCTACAATGGAATGAACCCGCAGGCGTTCACTGTACTTCACAAATTGAGAGGCGGCGAGTATGCCACTGCTCGCAATGAGGTTAACAGCTGGAAGAACGGCGATAGTCTTGATGAAGGCTCTTTGCTCCAGGAAGAAGATATTTCTGATCCATCGCCTTCGGTGAAATCGAATGCAATCACTCTCCTTGAGTACTTGAAGTCTCCAGAGTATTACAACTCGAGATTGGTGGCAACGGGTATCTTGGTTCTCCAACAATTTTGTGGAATCAATTCCATTATCTTCTACGGAGTATCGGTATTGATCTCCATTTTCCCTAGCCAGGCGGTGTTTATCAACTGTTTGATTTCGGTGGTCAATGCGGTTGTGACATTTGCGTCTGCTCCGTTGGTTGATAAGTTGGGGAGAAAGCCGCTTCTCTTGACCTCAGTGACGTTTATGGGGATTTCCTCTGCGGTGTTGGGATTCGGGATAATTTCCAACAATTCATTGTTCTCGATTGTGGGTACGTTCACCTACATCACGTTCTTTGCCATTGGGTTGGGCCCGATTCCGTTCTTGCTTGTTGGAGAGGTGACACAGCCCAAGGCTAAAGCGCTGGCGCAAAGTTGGGGTGTCACGATGAATTGGGTGGCCACGTTTATTGTTGGATTCAGCTTCCCTATTTTGAAGAACTCGTGGATCGGCGGCGGAGTATACTACATTTTCACTGGAATGTGTGCATTCTCGTACTTCTTCATTAAGCGGTACATTCCCGAGACTAAGGGAAAGGACACGTATGAGGAAGTGTGGCGTTGAGGAGATACGGCAGAAATGCAGACTACGGCGTTGCATCAGATACCATAGTCTACCATGCCAGAGTAAAGGTGGTTTACAGTCCCAAGATGGGTATTGTTGTCAGTGACCATCGCAATTACTTCAAATTAACGACAAGAATAGCATACCAAGTAGAATCGTGACATCAATGATCTTCCTTTACAAGCTAACTCCACCACAAAGAAATCAAGAACTAACAACCTAATCAACAAATCAACGTCCTGAATTGTTCCGACCAACTACCCAATTCCCACCCTATACGTCACGTGCCAGACATCAGGGCTCAGCCCTCGCGAGATCCCCCTCGCATCCCATTCCCTCCGGCACACAACTCGTCCCAATCGGGAAGAGGCTACCAGTTGGTGCGAGAAAAAATTTCAACCTCCTCTTTCACTTTTACTTCTACATCTGTAAGTCTAATCACGAAATGCCAACCAGATTAACCAAGACCAGAAAACACAGAGGAAACGTTTCCGGTATGTACATCCAGAGATCCATTTGAGTCTGTTCCACCATCACGGAACCCATTCGAGCTACTGTGAATGATGAAAATGTCAAATTGTCACTTGACCCATTATTTTCATCCACCACCATCCATATCATCATTTATATCCACATACTAACTATTCCAGCCGGTAAGGGTAGAGTCGGTAAGCACAGAAAGAACCCTGGTGGACGTGGTAAGGCTGGTGGTCAGCACCACCACAGAACCAACATGGACAAGTACCACCCAGGTTACTTCGGAAAGGTTGGTATGAGATACTTCCACAAGCAGAGAAACCACTTCTGGAAGCCACAAATCAACTTGGAGAAGTTGTGGTCTTTGGTTGACGAGGAGAAGAGAGACGAGTACTTGAAGTCTTCTTCTGCTTCTGCTGCCCCAGTCATTGACACCTTGGCTCACGGTTACGGTAAGGTTTTGGGTAAGGGACAGTTGCCAGATGTTCCAGTCATTGTCAAGGCCAGATTTGTTTCCAAGTTGGCTGAGGAGAAGATCAGAGCAGTTGGAGGTGTTGTTGAGTTGATTGCTTAAGCGATTAGTCCTGTTTTAATAGTCAAAATGAATCACCGAAAGACGCATGGAATGGGGTGTAGAGGGCGGTGGATAGCGCTCGTAAGAGCAATTTCTCAAATGGAAGCTGATTGGACGAATAAAAGAAGACTTGTGAGACAACATGAGAACCATCTACTAAGGTACAATATCTGATGGCATTTATAACAGTCCACGCATTTGTTGTTCAATTCATTTTCTTTTTTTCGTTCATTTTCTCTCTTCCATACATTTTCTTCGTTCCAAACATTCTCTCCTCCATACATTTTCTTTGTTCCAAACATTCTCTCTTCTCTGATCAGATTATGTACAGTTTACCTGTTATAGCTAACTAGAACATACATCTACAAACATATAAAACGCCACCTTTGAGCTCTGCTCTCAAACTAAACTATAGATAACAATAACCGAAAACTATTCTTCTTCCATTTTCGTATTCTTCTTCCACTTTTCATATTTATGCCTCTTCCTACCTCATTTCTACTTGTCGGAGTGTATGCTACTCATCAACATCCAATCCTCTGTACACTCTATTTACCTATCACAAGCCTAGTCATCAAAAGTTGATGGCCACCCGGTTTCTGCTCGCTCGTCTCCCCAAATATTCCTTCTTTCGCCGCTCTATCATGACCGAATCTCTCTGGAACGCACAGGATGCTGTTCCCGAGAAAATCAAGGCTCTCTTGTCCAAATCTACTCCAATCAATAACATGATCGCATTCACTCAGCTCGTTCGTCTATTGAAAACTCAGCCTCGTACGGGTTGGGTCGACAGAGGTATCCCCGTCGATAAGACCGAAAGCATTGCCGATCACATGTACAGAATGTCCATTATCGCTATGGCGATTCCTGCCGATTCGGTCAATATCGACAAATGTGTAAAGATCGCATTAGTTCACGACATTGCCGAGTCGTTGGTGGGCGATATCACTCCGTTTGGAGGCGTTTCGAAGGAGGAAAAGCACCGCCGAGAGTTGGAAACCATCGAATATTTGGTCGAGTTGATCCGGCCTTACAACGAGCGGTTTGCCCACGAAATGAAGGAATTGTGGTTGGACTATGAAGGAATTCGCTGCTTGGAGGCCAGATACGTCAAAGACATCGATAAGCTTGAGATGATCCAGCAGGCCTTTGACTACGAGCAGGAGTATGGGTTGAAGTACGATTTGAGCGAGTTCTACGAGTCGAGAGCGTACATCAAGACTACGGAAATTGGAGATTTGTGTGACGAGGTGATTAGACACCGGGAGGAATTGATGGCGGAGTTGAAGAGTCAGTGAGTTGGTGCATTCGTTGATTCAGCGACCCAGACTAGTTAGAAATCAATAGCTAGAAACATTCCATAACTAGAAACTACATATTGTTCGCTTCACCTTGAATGCCCCGATGCTCCCTATATAGTAAAGCGATGTGAAATTAAATTTACAAAGTGAATGAAGCATGCTTAATGAGCAAGGTGCAGTAACGTTTGTTAGTGTATTGACTCCAGTATCGTGGCGAGAAGTGCAGGCTTACTCATCAGCTTATTATGACCGAAGTAAATCAAGAGACACCAGAAAAACCTGTGTTTGGTGTTTCTGGCAGAAAGATCATCTACGACAAAGACGGAAAACCGTATGTTAACTCGAATTTCTCGCATTGATGTCCCAGTACTAATCTGTCAGATGTCGTTCTTGTAATTCTCTATTGGACTTCCAGATGGCTACGGGAAAAGCACCCAAAATTGCTACAAACAAAAAAGCAGCGAATGTGAACGAGAAAGTAGCACCACCTTCTAGTCTAGCAAAGACTGATACTGCCATACAGAGCAGGGGCTATGCCAAAGTTGATCCTCCAGATGTGGAGAAACTTGGCCGGTCTTCATGGACTTTATTGCACTCGATTGCGGCCACATATCCTGAAAATCCATCAAACAAGCACCAAAGTGACTTGAAGCAGTTTCTCAAGTTGTTTGGCAACTTCTACCCATGCTGGTACTGCGGTGAAGACTTTGAGAAGTTTATGGCTAAAAACGAACCTGCCACGGGCACTCAGGACGAATTTGGCAATTGGCTTTGTGAAGCACACAACGACGTCAATGCCAAATTGGGAAAACCCCAGTTCGATTGTAACTTGTGGAAAAAGAGGTGGAGAGACGGATGGGACGAGTGATGTAGCAATGTATTTAGAACTTGTAAATAGGAGTAGAAAGCTAGGCATAAATAGACATCAAAGCATAAATCGATCAAGAAAGCTAAGCTTAGACAGCTTAAGAAGAAGCCAGTAAGAAAAGTTCTAGTGCAACCTCATTGTCCATTCATCAGATGTTCTTTATCCACTGCTTCAACTCTTCCTTTACAGCATTAGTAGAGGACGGAACAAAGCGATCGGCCACCATCTGCTTCTTCAATAGGACCACCGTAGGTACTTTTCCTACCGCATAGGTATGTTGAAGCTCTCTTCCTCCTGCAGAGTCGCAAGCAATGCTTGCTAATTCCACTTTCTTGGATATGTCCAATGGATACTGATTGGCATCACTAAGAATATCAAAGAGTGCCTGGGTGACCTTATTGCAGGGTGGATCTCCAGGGAAGGTAAAATTCAACAATAATGGATCCTTTGTCAACAATAGTGTGGCCAATTCCGACGACGTTTCTATATATGTGGGGAAGAGTCTGTTTCTGGTGGTGATCTGGTTTGGCGAAGGAGGGTAGATGAGCGATTTGTTGTAAGCGACAAACCACCCAAATAGGGAGCGGCTGAAGAATATTGCCGAAGGTCTCACCAACAGACAGGTAGTTGTGGTGTTGATTAAAGAAAGCATAGTAGAGATCGGTGAGATTGGTCATGAGAGCAGCAAAGAAGCAAAGAAGTATGGTGGATTTGTTATTGGAGATAGGGAGGGATGGGAATGTCGTTTAGGAAGAAATATGAATAGATGGGGAGTTTTGGAGAAATCTGGGATTTTCTGATGATGAATGTGTGTTTTGGATAATGTTGATTTGCTTGCAGAATAATGAACAATTGCGAAATTGGCTATAATATACGAGCTCAGCTGAGAATAAAGAATCTATAGGAAAGGAGATTTGGATGAAAGAAAATAGATATTAATATGCGTGCTTGAATAAAAGACGATATATGGTACAAAATAGATGATAAATGATACAGAAAGGATGACAATAAATAGACCAGTAGATGATAATGAAAACTCTTATTCCTTGCACCTGATTATCTTAAGACTCGCTTCCCTGATCATCCTCACAAATACCACTATGTAATCAGGCTAGTATCCATGATGCCAGAATGACCGGTGCTCCTCTTCCTGTTCTCAGTAACTGATATTTTCGTCCCCGCCTAAAGGGCCTTATTTCTATATGATTACAATAATAGCGAAGATCTTTCCAATCGCCAACAAATTACACCAAGGGAGCTACGTTAGTCCCGTACTCTTCACCAATCACGGGAGCAAGCCGTATTTCTACTATTTGATTCAACTGTAACCAACAATTCTATTCTCAATGCAATAATAAATACAACCTGATGAGGTGCAAATCATCCCATCACTCGTAATGCCGTCTCCACAGCAGCAAAAGTACCGGCGCTACATGGAACCGCCCTCAAGAGGCACGGAGCAATACCCTTCCAAAACCCTCTAAAGCCATTGGCAGCCCAAATCGCCTTGGTGGCAGTAAAAATCTTACCGTTGAATCTCGACTCGGCACCAAACTTGTCGCTCTGAATGTTACTCTTGATCACATCCAATGGATAGCTGCTGAGCCACAAGGCATTACCAGCCAATGCACCAGAAACCAAAAGCTCCGGAGTCGCAATCTCGTTCCTATGAGCATATCCTCTCGTCGACTTGATGGTGTCGATCAAATACTCGTAGGTCAAAAACCACACGCCATACGCCTGGATCTCTCTCATCAACGTGATGGTGGTTCCTCTGTATAATCCACTCACACCTCTGGTCAGATAGATATGCTTGATGGTTTCTACTAACGAGGTGGATTTTGTGCTGGATTGAGACAAAATTCTCAATTGCTCAACTGGAGTTGTCACAGGCGTGTTAACTATACCGGCCACGGCTCCAGCAATATAAATCCGGGGCCACAACAGCAACTGAGACTCACCACTTCGCTTGAGAAGTTGTCTCTTGGCCTCGTGGAATCCATAGAATTGGAGAGAGACACATGCACCCACTCCGAACAAGGGAGCCAATGTTCCTTTGTAGAAAGCAAAAATTCCTTCCTTCTGAATTACCAGCTTGATAATTTCCACAGAAGTAGTGGGAGTTTTCGATGTCTGAAGCCGGATTTTTACCAAATCGGCTGGTTGGCCAATGAGCACCTGCGTGGCGCCTCCAATGAAGCCAGCAGTGATATCCTTGACTTTTCTAGTGAGTGAGTCGTCTACAGACATGGAAGAAGATGGGCTGGTGGAAATCCACCGGCGACATGTTCATCATGGTAATGGAGTATTATACAAGTGCACGTGATGTGACAGGAAAAGGTTCTGCCGCATATCTTGTCTTATCGCGCTTGGTAGAATCCTGAGCATCATCACTTTGCTCTAGTGCCACGATTGTCAAACAAACGTCCAATTTGCATGCCTTTGTTGTCGTTTATTGTATGTCGTAATCTTGTAACATGTCGCTAACCGATTAAATACTTTTCTGTAGACCGCTGCCATTGCGACTTAGTAATGTCGCGAAAATTGGCGACTCTGACCTACTGATTGAGCAACCCGCCAATGGACATCAGATGCTTCTTCTTTTCTGTCTTCTCATAATTCGTAAAGTCCACTGGAATGGGGGCAATGTCTCCCCCACCAACTCGTTTCTGCTCTCCTCCGTTCACTTCCCCTACTTTTCCTGTCTCTGGCGACACTCTGATAGATGGTAATTTGACTGCCAGCGTTTGCGAGTGTAGACTTCCAATTGGTGGTGACTGTCCGTAGACTCGCATAGCACCCATTGGTGGGGTAATTTGCTGCTGCGGAGGTTGAATGGCCGGTGGAGGCATTCCTGGCTGCATGCCTGGAATGACACGCATTCCGTGTTGCATTCCGTGCTGCATTCCCTGTTGCAATCCACCAACGCCCGGAGGGTATGAAGGTGGCATAGTGTAGTACACAGGCACACCAGGGGGAATCTGGAACATCGGCGATGGATATGCTGGCATCGGTGGCGGAGGACCAGGCAACGGCCCCGGACCATTAGGTATGCGTCCCTGCCCTGAGTATGGTGGATAGTATGAGCTAGTTTGGCGGATAGGTGTAGACGAAGAATCGCGCAATGGCAATGGTATTACCTGAGGCAGAGATCCGGACTGACCCGGTGGGAGAGACAGATCGGACCAGGGAGATACCAGACGAGTGGATTGCAGACCAGGAGTGGAATCTTGGGGAGACAACTGCAAGCGCTCTACTCCATCTGGAGAATCAGTCTTGTGGTCGAGCTTGTCATCCTGCTTGACAAGATTGCGCTTGCGACGCTTGATAGTGTTCCGTTTCATCTTTGTTGGCCGATGACTTCCGTGGAGACGGTAGTATAAGCCACATGCATTACAAATAGTGTTTCCGGCATCGTCACGACGCCAAAGAGGCGTGATTGTGCTGGCACAGTTGAAGCAGGCAATAGCCAACGATTCTTCACCACCACAGGATCCTTCTACTGCCTCATCCTCGTCATGCTCGCTCTTTGCGGAGGTTGTGCTGTCTGATTTTTCGCCATGTGGGTCCTTCTTGAGGTCCTCGCTCTTGATAACAACTCTGTTGTTGAAAGCAGGGCATCCCTTGCAAGCAGCAGAGCCGCCGGTGCCGTTGCAACTACCGTCGCCCTTGCAGCTGCCCTCCTGTTCCTTGTTGAAGCTGACAGTATTGGGTGGTCTCTTTAAGTTCACCGGACGATGATGATTGTTCGAGCGTAGGTAAAGTCCACATGCATTGCAGATGAGAGTTCCATCGGGAGCTCGTCGCCAGAGTGGCGTCTTGGTAGTGCCACAGTTGGAACATTGCTGGCCCGACTTAATTTCGCTGAAGGAAGCGGTGCGGTTATTCAGCGGCAGCTTTTCTTCGTTCTTGATGGCGGACGAGGGGTCCGGTTGCAGGGGCGACGTGGGGGATGGTTCGTGGGTGGAGTGGGAGTTTTCTCCCTCGGTCGGTAGCAAGGAGACCGACATTGCAACTTTTATGAAATGAAGAAATGGTGCTGGGAAGGTAAAGGTTGGAGATGCGGTGAATCGGCGACCCCGGTATGAGATGGAGGCGACAGACGTGGATAGGCGTGAATGCAATAATAAGGAAAAAAAATCGGCGCACGATCTGAGATACTTCTTTAAGAAATTACCCAGGCACTTGTGGCGGGAGGTAGCTATATAACCAAGCAGGTGGCAGGCTGGAGGTACAGGTCAACCCACAGAAGTGCCAAACCAAATGTCAGTTTGGAGTGTCTGCAGGAATGGCGAACTTATCTGATGCGAATGTGCCAACGGCAGGGCCCTGGCCAATGGCAGTGCGCGCATTTGTCATTCGGCGGCTAAAGCAACAATGGAGGAAATAGGAAGTAAACCGAAGGAAACAACAAGAAGAATACTCCGAAATGAACAGAATAGACGGGCAGAATTTGTTGCCGGGGTCACAATTTGGTAGTTAGTGGTATATTCCTATCCTTGGTGAGACAATTCCGTCTCACAGCAATGTGAGACATTCTCGTAGTTGGTTGAAAGAGATGTAAGTGGGAAGAGGGTTTGAGGGCAGCAGATTATCCACCGGATTTGAGCTGTTTGCATATTCTAATCATTGTATTTGTCTTGCCTTTGTTTTTTACATTTTTCGTTTCCTCTTGTCCAGCTCTGTTTTTGCGCCTCGTCTCGTTCAATGCAATGATTGTGAGCATTTCAGACATTTGACAGGCAAGCAATTCTACGTACAGGACAGTAATTTCAGGACATTGACCGCCACGGGCGACTTCTGGTCCAAAAGTTAAATTGAGGCGACTGCTGAACGACCAGAATGACGGGGTATTTCGTTGTTGAAGATCCTCGACTTTGCACTTCGTTGTTGTGAGACTTGCCTCATGTTTTGAACATAACAAGGAATACTTGTTGATTGCGCGAAATCTGATGCATCAGACTAGACTTGGTTGCCGAGAACAGAGATGCAGATACAAAGGAGATCAAGATAGAGAGCGGGACTGGCGGCCACGATCACCATACAGGGTGCGATGCATATAATATTCCCCGTCATTCTACAACGTATTGGGCAACTGGAAGGTTAGTTACTCTTTCTCTAGTGTGGCCCCATTTATGGTTGGGAAGATTTTTGTGTGGCCTATCCTCGAAGCAGAGGGTTGTAGTTGCACCTTGTGAACTAGATTCTCAGTGCCCACAATTGGCAATGCACCGCTTTCGATGAAGTTTACGATGTTGAACGAGTGTGTGCATGATTTACGCGAGACACATCTCGGTGTTCAAAGTGGCCAATCGGGAACTTGATGAAATGTGTATGGGGAATCGGGGCTGTGTGAGATGTACATGTTGTAATAGGGGTGGGTATGTGCAGAGGAGTAAACGGTTGCGAAAAAAAAGTGGGGGATATCAGTGGTAGACGCGTAGAGCGGAGAAACGGGCGGAGTCGACACGGGAAGAGAGGAAGCTGTGAATGGTGGAGAAGATACATTATTTGAGAGTCTAGAATGGATCAGCAAAGGGCTACTATGGACGACGATTCCATGAGAAAATCTCACGGTAGAGATTCGTAGAGACTCGAACACCCACAACTAGCTAGCAGAAGAGTAAGGCGGTGGTCAGTATGTAAAGATACCCGAAGTACGTTGAGTAGTGAGAAGAAGTAGTGAGAAATCAGAATGAGAAACGAAATGGGCGATAAAGTGGTCCATGCCTCTCGAGGTTCTTCTCTTTTTTCGAAGAATCTCGCCTTGAACAGGGCACCCATCCAAGGTTACTGTCGACATACTTGAATTTTCTGAACTATGTCTACATAAAATGTCTTAATTGATGCTTTTCTAGCCGACACCGGAAGTCTCTAATGTCCTCGCAATAAGAATATTCAGTACAATCTTGGAATCCAGAGACTCCAAAGAAATCGCGTACTAACAGTGGAAGAATTTAGGACCAGTATCAAGACGAGTATGGACCCTCCTTGACATTCCTGAATGCCACCGTTGTCAAATCAGTGGTTGATTTCACCTTTTACAAGCCATCAACTAGCATTGAATGTGGGCAGTTTTTAAGCATCTTTTTATTTTTCGACATTTCATATGGATTTTCCAACAATGCTACGACCATTTGAGGCTCACAAGTCCTCAAATTCATTCTAATAATTCAAGAATTGAGAACAAGAGTCATTGGTTGAAGAATTTGAATCAGCATGATCTCCTGAGATCCGTCAAATTTTGACAGTACGTGAACAGTGGAATGAGCTCCAGCAACAAATGAATACTCATTTGGTATTACGCTCCACGATCCCGATGTGATGCGTTTCCTATGGATGCCCTCGGGGAGTTGGATGATCTGAGTTGATACATTGGTACGGTATTATACATTGGTACGGTATTATATGTTGCACCACAGGAAGATGCTAGTTATTGAATGGGATGACGTATTTTTCACTGTTTCAATTCAACCTTTTCAATAATTCATCTGTAATTTTTCGCATTGTTTTTTTATCATTGGTGAGACAGGCAGGTCTGAAGAATGTATTGTTTTCATGGCGGTAATTTTAACCGGAATAGCGTCTGATCCTTAATGAATTATGAAAATTGAGAAATGTACAATCAGTGTTTTGTTGGTAAATCATTTCGCTTGGTTACGGCAGAAATGCTTCCTCGTTGTGGACCATTCGTGACTATTCGATTCCCATAGGCAATCTAAACAATGGACTTCACCTACTCGGCTTCTCCTACCACCCAGCTACACCGATCCTCAGCCTCTTGTCGGCACCGCTATCTACTATCACCACCAATAGGTCACTGTTTCCATACATTTAGATGAATAACCACGATATTTGAGCCTACTAGGCTGACTATTACAAGCAACGAGAAATGAGAAAGAAAGAGTAACGAGATATGAGAAATGAGAAATGAGTAATGACACATGAAAAATGAGAATTGAGAAATGAGAAATGAGAAATGAGAAATGAGAATCAATACTTCACTCACTAACATAACACAACACAAGGAAAAAGCAGTTAACCAAGCCCACCGTTTTAAATCAACCAAATTAATCCCAGCATCATTCTACCTTATATGGATCCATTGTACTTTCGCAATCTAAGCAACGAATAATCCATTCTAAATTGGTGCGCGACCTCCTGCCTTCTCCACAAATTACCAATCCACATCCAGTTCCACAGTCACAGCTTGCTCCAAACAAAGAAAAATACTCCACCAATTTCCCATATTACCCATTGACACCAACATATCTTTTTCCCCTCCTTTCCCAACCCCTCTAATCCCCTGTCCTCTCGTCCTCTCGAATCTTAGTCCCTCCTGCACCCTCCACCGCGTTTGTTTACACAAACTATCCACGCCTACTAAATAAACAAACTACTAGTCTTCACCGGCGCTTGCATCTCGAAAGCTGCCCAAGCCAATTGGTGATCAACCTCGAGCATTTTCCGGTGCCCGACACCATGAACCGCCTCCCCGGGGCCTCTGAGCCGCCGATGTCTCCCAAGGAAAAACCGGGCCGAACCATCGCCAGCCACGGTCCCATTCCCCCCAAACAGCGCTCCGAAATGGACTATTTGGCCAATGGCCAGTTTTCCCGCTCGTTCAACTCATTGATTTTGGACGACTCCGATGGAAAAATCGATAAGCCGAGAAAACTCATCAACAAGAGTCCCCCCTTCAACATCAAACACCACGGCGCCCCGACCCCAATTATCGACTCCTTCGATGATACCGTCGAAGTCGACTTCGGTATCTCCGGGGACGTGACCAGTGACGGTCTAGACGCCTCCACCAACAGCGATGGAGACTTTGACAATGTAGACGATCACGACCACCAAAATGGCCCGCGGTCTGGGCATCCAAGCCTCAATCCGTTTGGCTCACGTTCGGACCGGGAACCGCTGTTGAAGCGGTCGTCGAAGTTCTTCAATCTTTCCATCGACTCGAACTTCGAAACCAACGCCAGTCCTTTGATTCTGAAGGTATCGCCCTTGGCGGGGAAGTCCACCCCTTGCAATAAGTTTAAGCGCCCACATAAACTTGTGAGCCAGTCACCGTCTCCAAGCTCGAATAGTCGATTTAGACCGGCTTCCGAGGCAACCACACCGTTGCCTCTAGACCCCAAGAAGGTGTTCACGAACACAAACCAGTACCGCATGAAATCGCCGTTGAACTTCAACCCGCTATCAACTACATCTTCGCCACCATCTCATTTCAAGAAATTCTTCAAGAGCCCGAACCCGAAGTTCAAGGAGTCTTCGTCTCCGTTGAGTGGCTACATCTTGGATCCATATGTTTCTGGTGACTATGATGACTCTCCACTGCGACATAAGAAGCTGTCGGTGTCATCTAACTCGAACTTTTCTATATATAAAGACGATGAGACGGAATCGTCCAACATCAAAAAAGGAAAAGGCGCCTTCAAGTTTTTGTCAAAGAAACCTGTGAAGCGCGGCGAAAACAAGGAGAATATCACGTCTGAGAGTTCCAAGTCCAATCCTAAAGCTTCATACAAGTTTGTCAAGCCGCTTCAGATTGCCTTCGAGTCCTCAGGATTGCAGAAGAAGAATACCATCCATATGGCTTCCAGCAAGCCTCCTCCAGAAACGCCAATGAAGAGAAATCCATTGCTATTCTTGAACAAAAACAATAACAAGCCTATTGAATTCGAGGAATCTTTCTTGAGCGACGATCATTCCATTGAGGTGGGAAGAAACGTCAGCTACACTCACTCGAACGATTCCAACACGTCATTCTTTAAGATTCCTTCTTCTTCGAAGAATCAGGGTCCAATTGAATTGGACTTGGATTCTCACTCAGATATCGACTTTGATGAAATAATACCCGAGACTCCTACCAAGCTGTCAAGCAGAGGAAAACAATTGAATCTACTCTTACACCAGGAACCACAACCACAACCACAACCTCATCTTTCTAAGGAGAGGAGCGAAAACGAACCTTGCACACCTATCCTGAACATGCCTCCAACTTCAATTGCATCGTCACAGGTGACAATCACCCAACCTAGTGCCGGAATGGGGAATTCGAACAATGATCACACCTTAACTATGTCTTCAAATCGTCATCGCCTGGACACCGACCCATCGCGTTCCAAATTCTTTGTACCCGAGAGAGAAAGGAGCGATGAACATTTGGCAGAAAAATTTGGAGCCAGGAACATTCAGTACATTGGGTGCGGACAGTTCTCTCTTGCATTTGAATGTGCTTTTGAAAATGAGAAGTTTGCAATCAAGCGGACAAGAAAACCAGTTGTTGGCAGTGCTGAGAAAAAGTCCATTGTTAGAGAAATCGAAACTTTGAGAGCCTTGACATCAATCAGTGACGATGGGGAAGTTGAAGAAGGTAAGGAGAACCTTGTTTTCTTTGTGGAAGCCTGGAGCTTCAATAATTACTACTACATCATGACGGAATACTGTGAAGGTGGAACATTATTTGCATTCTTGGAAGAGAACAAGAATTACAAAATTGATGAGTTCAGAGTTTGGAAGATTCTCATTGAGATTATTGGTGGCCTCAAATTCATCCACCTGAAGAACTACTTACATCTCGATTTGAAGCCAGCTAATATCTTCATTACATTTGAGGGATGTTTGAAGATCGGTGATTTCGGACTATCAACAAAGCTTCCAATACTTGAGAAAGACTTTGACATTGAAGGCGATCGAAACTACATTGCACCCGAGTTAATCAACGACAAAATTTATACCCCATTTGCAGATATCTTCAGTGTCGGGTTGATCATATTGGAAATTGCAACCAATATTGTTCTACCGGGTAATGGTGCTCCCTGGAGGAAATTAAGAAGCGGAGACTTGAGTGACGCAGGTAAGTTGTCCAGTGACAACATTAGTGATTTCTTAAATCACAACAACTTTTCGTCACTCACATCCTACAATTCTTCATTGAACTCAATTAACATGCAACCACTCAGTCTGCATCATTTGAGTTCTGTGGGACTTAATACCTCTTCGTCAAATCCCCTCCAACCTCCGGTTTATTCTAAACAAGGAAGCATATCGGTGTCACTCTTTGGACAGGGAAATTCACGGTTCATCAACAATGTTCGTGAACTTATACCCAAAGGTGCACCCGCCTTCTTGATTGCCAACACGCACAACCTTGATAAATTGGTGAGCAGAATGATGAAGCCCAATCCGTTTGAGCGGCCAACCGCCCACCAGATTTTAGAGATGCATGAATGCATCGAAATTGAAAACAGACGAAGAGCTGGTGCCACAATTTTCGAAGGAGAATTTGGCCCCAATGACGACGAGTAAATAGCATTGCCCACAGGGTGGGATTCTAAAAGCATAATGACACAAGCATACATGAGATTGGTAGATGGGAAGAACAAATTAGGATAAATACGAGGAGCTAAGAGGTATATTAATTTGAACATTCCCATTTGAAGTGGTCGCATTCGGACATATCTACAAGTCATCCTGAAAGTTGTTTATTGTGATAGCACATCACTCAAACTAACTCTCGCGAGAGAGCTCATGCTAATAAAAATGATTTTGAATTTCTCTTAGAAGTAAACGGAGTACTTCCTCCATTACTGGACTTGAGAGTAACCGGTGAATGGGTTGGCGTTCTTGGACTTCAAGTACTCGTCGGCCTTGTCCTGCCATTCTCTCTCCATGGTCTCTGGTGGAGCAGGGGCGAACAAACGAATAACAGCGAACAATCCAACACCAGCAGCCAAACCGGCGACGGTACCCCAGAAGATCTTATTTTTATCACCTGGAGCATACAATGGCTTTCTTGGACCCCACTCACCGAAGGAGATGTAGTAAGCAGCCTTCTTCTCGGCAGTGGTCAACTCTTGCCATGGCAACTCCATTCTAGCCTTCAATTCGTCTATCAAGGCGGTCTGATCCTCCTTTGGCAAATTCTCCCATCTAGTATCCAACTTGTTAATGTATGCGGTGGACAATGGCTTTGGAGCTGCCTTGGCCACGGTGGAGTTGAAGCGAACAGCTCTGGCGAATGATTGGCGAAGCATTTCAGGAAAAATTAGTGACTGTTCAACTATGCGCTGTAGACTATGCTAGGATCTTCCCTTATATTTTTTTTTTCCTCAGTGCGTTTGTATGGGGCCACATCCAGTAGGTTAAGAAAATGCCGCGCTCTCATTGGAGGTCTTTCTTGGTGCTTTCACGACCTCCAATCGCGCATTTTTTATCTACGCACTTTGTTCTGGAGTCCTGAGCAAATTAAGCCACGAACCTAGATTATGCCCCCGTTGTAGCATTGGCAGGTTTTGCTCAAATTATCTTGTAGACCGCGTATTTTCAAACATCCGATGGATTTCTGACGGCGTGGCGTACATATGGACATCGCGGTCGTGAGACTTTACGATTCCATCAAATTTCTGGAAGATACTCACATACTCAACTTCCATATCTGCCCATAATCTTTTCATCAAATCGATCTCCTCCATGCTGTTAGTGACAACAAAGTGCTTCTCCAATTTGTGGCCGAGCTCCGTAATCTTAGCCTGCAATTCTCTGGAAGTGTGAGTAGAAGCAAGTGAACGGATAATAATTTTGTCGTCTTTCTTGCGCTTGGAGCTCTCACCACCGGAGTAACTCTTGGTGAAGTCCAACATTTTGCCCACGTTGCGATGGAGCAAATAGTTAAAGTATTCCTTCTCGACCTTCTTGAATTCGTCAAGCAATTCCTTCCGTACCGGAAGAGTATTAGCGGAGTTCAAGTCGTTCAATTGTTGAGTGAGAGAAAAGGCATTCTTTAGAATAGCAACGTTGCGGTGAGCACGCTCTTTTTCGTCGTGTGAGTTTGATTTGAGCAACGGATCGTCTCTGCTGAAAAGGTCAACTGCTGCTTTGCAGAGACTCAGGTATGAATCTTTAATCAATTGGTCAACTTCAGGCTGTGCTCCAGTACGAATGGATTCCAGAAGAGAAGTCTCAGTAGTCAAGAAAATCTGGTTCAAATTGCGAACTACAGGCAAAACGCCTGCCTTAGGTCTGATATCCGATTTGTTGCATAGATCAACTTGGCCAGCAATAAACTTGTTCCAGATACCTCTGTACCTGTCAACAACCTTCGAAATGAAGAAGATCACATAGTCCTGGTTTTTCATGCTTGCTTCCGAAATCAACCTGTACAACTCTTGCAAAAGTTGGGGTGTGATCAATTCCGTTGGAGTAATCTCTTTGACAAATTTGTTGATGTAGTTGCCAAAAATCGCAGTCATGCTCTGCAAGAGTTCGTTTGAATGGGATTTGTAGTTAATCTGGTCTAAGTTAGGATCGTGCAACTCTTGCATACGATCAGCAAACAGATGAGTCTTCACAAAGTCCGAATACTCGATTATTGAGGCTGAGTGGAAAAAGCTCCCTGAAAAGTATTGGACAACAGCAATGAGTTCATTTGCCTCGCGGATCATCCTGAGAATAATCTTGGGATCGGAGACTTCATCATTATTTTTTGAGGCACTTGAAACATTCGAGGTCAACCGCTGTTGGCGACGCTCCTCTGCTGAGTTTGCAAACTTGTTGATAAGTCTAGTAGATCCAAATCTCTGTTTCCCCTTGCGTCCGGCCAGATCAAAACTTTGTGAAAACCTGGAAATGGACCCACTTTCGGACGAGTCATTTATAGTTTTGATTCGCGATTGGAGCATGCTTTCAAGGAATTGCGAGAGAAAACTGTTAAGCCGGTCACTAAGAAGTCTCAAATCTCTCTCCGAAACCCACTTTACAAAGTTGGAGATACCGATATATGTCAAGAAGTTGTTCATATGAGCAAGCAAGGTTCTTGGATATAAAGTTTCGACCTCTTTGTCAAGCTCCACGCAAGTGATTCTGAACTCTTCCAGCATGAAATCCACGAAATGTCCGATAAATTCAGACGATGCAGCCATATACGTGTCTTGGAATTGTCTCAATGCCTTCATATTACTCAAGTCTTCGTCGGTTGAGCTACCGATGGTTTCCAACGCATCATAAAGGATGACCAAGTCGTTTTCAAGTGATTCCACTGTCGCAACTTCAAGAAAAGAATTGAAGCTTACGATTCTGTCCAATGCTTGAGGACTGACTCTCACCTTGTTCAAGATTTCACTCAAGTCATTAAACAAAATCTTCTTGTTGACTGCTCGTACCTGGAGACCCTTCGAATTGCTCTCAACATCGTCAATCTGCGGACCGAGTAAGCTGAAAGAAACCTCCATCTTCTTGAATATTTCTAACAAGTTGTCCACTTCGTTGGATGCAACAGATACCTCATGTGCAACAGTGTCCTTTCCGAAATCAAGGAATCTGAGCTCATGAATGTTCTTGCGCTTAATTTCGTTCAACTCTTTAGAGAGCTTCTTTACAAATATGTCACTGGAATCAGTGATATTCCAACCGATCTCGTCGAACATTTCCTCCATCTCAGCATCTTTTTCAAACTTAGGCATAAATTTGATTTCTGGTTCAGTGGCAGGAGTATCAGCACGAGGGGTCATTTGGAGAGAGTTCCTGTTCAGCCTGTCTTCGAAGGAAAGATTGCTCCTGGAGTCTTCAAAGTTTTCCGGTTTCAGAGAAGTCTGTGACAATCTCGAGCTAGGACCAAACTGCGTGTCCATAAAGTTTTCAATGTCTCTGATGGAGTTGTCAATAGCGTCACCAGATTCAATCTTAGTGGACTCTTCAAGAATGTCTGAGTTCATAGTCTCGTCGGGAGAAGTCTCGGGAACCAAATCGATTGGCTGAGACACAATATTTGGTTCAGTGGTGTCGTCTTCAGATGCCTCCGCCTCTTCAATGCCAAATTCTGCGTCAAGGGCCCGAGCAGGGGACTCCACTTGGAAGTGTAGAGAATCACCAGTTTCATTCGCATCCAAGCGACTTTTCAATTCGTCACCATATGCGGCAGCAGACTCAAGAGGTTCAGATTCTCTCGCAATCTCCTCCTGCTTGATTTCAGGCTTGTATTTGCGCAACGGCAGCGTTCTGCCAGTCGCCTGGGCATATTCGGAGATGGTAGGCATTAGTTGTTTCAATTCCTGTTCCGGAACTTCTGGAGCTGAGTCGAAATTCAGTTCAGCCTCAGTATGGAACTCGTTCTGAGACTCGTAGAAATTTTCCAGAGACGCCTGAGAAATTTGGGAATGAGGATGCGATTTAGCGGTGGCCACAGTTGCAACAGGCTCTTGAATAGGCGCCAGATTGGGGCTCGGACGGTCCACATCCATAACCATCATAGGCTTTGCCGGAAGTTTACCGTTGGCAGTAAAATCCATATTCGCGTAGAACAGAGCTAAATCTGGAGGCGGGATAGGAGCCACTGGGGCAAGCTTTTGTGGCGAAGCATCGCGTGTTGAAGCCGATTTGGCAACAGGAGCTACAGACTCATTTTCTTTTAATGGAGGAAGCCTCAATTCCTCGAGGTTGAAGCCATTCATCTGAGGATACTTCCCCGTGAACTTGGCATATATCACCGCCAAATGATGAACAAATTTAAGAAACCGTTCGATTCCCTCGCCAGATTTCCAGTAGTACTCTTTGTTCAACAGCAACACCATAGCATCAGGGCCCACCCGAGTAATGGCCAGAAGCTCGTCCAAGTCCCAGGTTCTTCCGATCTGGAACACCCGTTTCGCATCGTTATACTTTCCCTTCTGCAAAAACACTCGCCCCGAGTGTTTCGTACACACTGTCAAAATCCTGTTCTTAACCGATCCGACCTGGCTCGGTGGAATGTCGGTGGGTGGAGGTTGCAGGGGATACTGAGAGTATTCTCGAATGCTCAAGTGGGTGTTGTACTTGATCTCGGGAACATTATGACCATTGGTCACAATAGTCTTGGAATAGCAATCACGGATGATTTGGTCGACGATAATGCGTCGAGGATCCACGGGTTGGGAAGTCGGGGCCAGTGGTTTTCTCACTTGCTGACCTGCCATTGGTTGAGGAGGCTGCGCCACAGCACGCAGTTGCGGATTGGGTAGTTTATTCAGCAGAAGACTACGCGGCATATGCAACGGGTTATGGAAGCGTTTCGCGCTCATCTCGGGGTAAAGATTGGGGTGTTGGAGTTGCTGATGGAGTGATTAGGGTGGAGTGTGCAGGAGGTAGTTAGAGGTAGTAGGAGAGTGACGATGTTTAGCAGGAATATAATAGAACAGAAAATGAAAAATAGAGATAAGAGAGTTACGGTAGAACTAAAGTATGGTACAAGGTGCAATTACGAACCGATAGACATTACTATGATACCGACAGACATTGCTATAACTGTTTCCTATTCTGACACTGGTACTATATATTCCAAGTACTCTATCCAGAAGTGCTAGTCCGTCCTATACGGCAAATGCTCCAACAGTCGAAGATTGACGTATTCAGCAAACTTTGATCCATCTTTCCCTATGCTTCATCCCTCCATCTACTTCTTCTCCGGCTCCAGCTTCTCCACATAGTAGTTCCACAATTCAGACAAACTCTCCGAACGATCGTCCATGCTATGGAGACGTCTTCTCAAGGCTTCGTTATAGCAGATCTCCTGCGCCACTGGGAAAAACGTCGCCGGCCACTCCTTGCTGAACTGCTGACACTCGTCGACAATCTCCTTCAACTCCAACTGCTGCACTTTGTTCTGGAACTCGTACTGCTTGAACAAGTCGTCTCCAATGAGTCCTTCCTGGTACAACTTGTTGAAAACAGGCTCGTTCTCTTTCAACTTCAATGATCGACGAATGGCCTCCACGGCTCTTCTCAACAACGCAGCCTTCACCACTTTCTCCGGAGGACGGCCCTCCTTGGGAAGCAGCTTATCGTAGTATCTGTCTTTTACAGCACTGTACAACTCCAGAGAGTAGTTGCGGCCAAAGAATGGCTCGACATCGATCAATTTGCTTAGTCTGCGACGTCTGTAGTAGATGGAAAAGGCGACGAACGCGGTGGTCATCACCGCCACGTAGATGAGCGGCGTGTAGATGGAGATCCTGATGATCTGCTGTTCTGCTTCAGGCTCGGCCATTTGTAGAGAGTTGTTGGTCGATTGTATGAGTAGTTGGCAAAAACTACACGTATGGGATGCACGGGTGTATGTACTGCCAGAGGAGGTGGTTGCAAAATTGAGGGCAGGTGAACTTCTGGGTGAGATTTGATGGGCCGGTTGGGGAAAGGCGTGAGTCTTTCGTGAATTGTTTGTTTTTTGATTAATTGGAGTAGGTTTTATAGGAGAAATCTCAACAGGGCACGACTCTGCCAGAGATAAAACGTAGAGAACACAGTCCAGCAGACTATAATTGCATGAAGGAAGTATGAGAATCCAAATTGAATTTCATCTTTCTTAAGCAAGCTTTGTATATATGGCAAGATCAATTTATAGGATCTCCCGCTCACTTTGTAAGACCTTCAGCCAGTCACTTCTAGACCCGTAAGTTGAAACTCATGGGCCATACTCCATTCTCTCCACCAATCATCCAACTTCAGTCCAAAATCAAAGGTGCCTATTATTTTCTACTTGTTTTCGTCAAATCATTCATTAAATCAAGTTACTCGTAAAATTACACTTCCGAGAAGAACGAGCCTGGCATCTTATCATCATCTTCAACAACTCCAGCGGAGCGGGCCGGAGCATTGATTGATGCCTGTTTGGGAACAGCATTATCACTAGCGAAATTGCCTTGGCTTCTAGGCTCGGCGTCCTGCGGAATCTCTGCAGAATCATAGCTATAGTTCCTTGTACTTCCGAGTCCATACAGGTATGGAGTATACTGGTTGGCAGCATCCATGTTAGCGGATTGCTTAGTGGACGATTCCAATCCAAAATCACTAGATTTGCGTCTAGCTTTACCAGCAAAATCGTTTCCATGGCCATAATTACCACCAGTGGTAGATTGTGGGCCGGCAGAAATACCAGAAGTACCAACACCAGAAGTGGTAGAACCTCCACGGATCTCAGAAGTTCCGAGTGCCTTAGACATATTCAGAGTTTCCGGGACATCAAAAGGGTTGGCCGGTTTATTTGGACGTGGGGCATCGCCGAATGATGCAGATCTTGCGCTCTTTCTGTTTGTTGTAGATCCAGAGAGAATCTCAGGATTCTTGGGATTCGCAATACCACCGAGAGGAGTGGCAGATTCTTGCTGGGCAAAGCCACCCAATTGACTCAAAAGCTGTCCCTTTTCATCAGTCACTGCACCAGTTTGGGCATCCTTTTTCAACCCCAGTACATTCTCCAAAACTTCAGGACGACCATCCAACAGAGCCACAGCGGCGTGGGCCAATGCCCTGCCTTTTTGAGTTTCCTTAACACCCAGAACTGAAACCGAAGTGAATTCCGGATTGCCATGGCCAGAGCCAGCTGAACCCTGCTCACCACTAGCAGAATCCAATCCTCCAGTTTCTTTTGGGGCAGAATCTCCCGGAATATTGGCAAGATGCCCAGCTTCAGCTGCGAGTTCAAGTTCATGTTTTGCCTTTTCATGTTGATTGTGGTATTTTCTTGGGTCCACTTTCTTTGCTGGCAAGAAGAAAGCTGCATCGATGTGTTCTGGATGGCCAGTAGAGTGACCAGAGGAATGGTCAGATTTACCCACTTGGGACAATCCTAAGGCAGCAGCAGCACCTCCAGCAACAGTACCTGCTGTGTATTTACCTTTGTTGGAATCAGTGGATGTTTCTGGAACTGATTTTGAGGTACGGTTAACTTCGTCACTCGGACCAGAACCGATAATACCAGTAGTTGAAGGTTGAGTTCCAATGGTGGAACTTTCCATTCCAATACCTGTTCCTGAATGCTGACCTGGGATATTAGCCAACACTCCCTCGTCGGCTGCTAACTCGAGTTCATGCTTAACCTTTTCGTGCTCAGCATGATACTTGTGTGGATCCACTTCCTTAACAGGTTCGTTAAAGCTAGCATCAATGTGCTTGCTTTCCAAATGGTCCTTGGAGTAATGAGCCAAACCAGCTGTTGCCAAACCAGCTGTTGCTACTCCTCCACCAATACTACCAGCACCAACTCCAACGCCTTTATCAGCCTTCTTATTGCTTGAAGAACTGTCAATTGGCATATGCTCATCGTCATAACCAGTAGTTCCCGCCATTGCACCCAAGCTACCAGCAGAAATATCAGTATGTTTTGGAGAACCATCTGATCTTGAATTGGCAGATTCAGATGATCTCAAAGCATTAGTGCTCTGATGTGTTGCATTGGCAGATTTAGCCAATCCAGAGGAGGTAGCTCCAGCAGCAGCTATGCCAGCAGCAGCTCCAGCGGCACCCGCAGCTCCAATAACATCACCTTTAGTTTCAGTTTCATTATGGGGGCGTACGATGCCTCGCCGAATCTCCAGCCTGTCCAACCTGGATTTCATTGGTGTCGGTCAAGCCAGCATTGTGAGTCAACTTCTTGATGTTTGGATCCACATCCTCGGCAATCTCAATCAAAGTACGGCCATTGTGTCCATGCACAGCATTGAATTTAATGACGTCAGACTCCATCTCGTTGAAGTCAGCATTGGTTGTTGCAGAACCCTTATTGGCTGATTGCTGACTCTGTGTAGCACTGGAGAGTCCAGCAGTGGTAGATCCAACCAAAGGCTCGGTCTTTTTATTCCACAGGCCAGAAACAGCACCCGCAGCAGCTGCAGAGCCTACCACCTTTCCAATATTTTCACCTTTGATGATTTTCGGACCATCGGAGGGTGTATGATGCTTCGAAGTATCGTCAACAGATTTATCAGTTGCTGTCCTATCATGACCACCACCAGAGGAAGAAACATGATGTCTTCCTCCAAAACCAAGCTTGCTCAAGAAACTAGATTTCTTTGATGAATTGGGAGAACTGGTAGTGGGAGCGTCAGTGCCAGTGGGGCCAGCAACAGTTGCTCCAGTACTTCCAACTCCAGCAGCAGCTTTGGAAGTTCCATGCGCAGAATCATGCGGAACACTACGCTCTGTCTTGGTGTAGGGCTCTGAAAGTGGAGCAACAAAGGGTTCAGTCGCCTTAGCAACTGCAGGGTCCATCAACTTCGAATCCAGTGCAACGACTCCGTGAGCATTAGAAGTACTAGCCTTGTCCTTTGATGCATCATTTTTGGAAGCTGGAGTCTCCAGAGCGCCGCCCAGAATATCTTTGTCCGCAATTTCTCTTGCTTCATCATCAGGCTTATAATACTGGTTGTAACCTTCATAACCAAAGGCTCCAGCAGCAACAGCGCCAGCAGAAGCAACAGCGATCTTAGCAGAGTCCAAGTAGCCTTGATTGTCATTTCCAATGGCAGAATCATGTCCAGTTAAAGAAGCGTTCTGGTCAGACATATCAGCTGTATTGGAGCCAGCACAGGAGCCACTGGTCACTTTTGTCTCTGGAACTCCCGGAATACCTGTGACCGGAATGGATAAGTCACCCTTTTCGTTGACGTGGGTTCCTGGGGTAGATTTATTATCAATAGTGGAAGGATTTCCAGTCACAAGAGTCTTGTCGGACTTATCCTTAGGGTTCTTTCCAACCTCTGCAGCACCAACACTAGCAACTCCCTTGGAATGTGAAGAGTGTTTATCCATGTTCTTCTCCAAAGATTTGTCGGAGGTTTTCACATCAGAAGTCTCTTGTATAGTGTCAGTATCACTTATTGGTTTCGCCCAAGAAGTTTGTCCAGTCAATCCGTTGGGGCCGCCGGGAACGCCCACACCCTTCAGACCATTCAAATCACCAACATCCTTGGTTGTAGATTTACTGGTGGATTCACTGTGCGTTTTGGTACTCTCTTCAATATCTGCAGAGCCTGTAGAAGCTCCAAGATTGTCAGATGGAATAGAACCTGCTGGAATCGTGCTAGCAACCACATCACCAGTACCACCTGTGGTACCAGCGACGAAAGTTGTAGTGGAATGCTGAGTACCACTGACTCCAGGGGTTGAGCTAACTGCAGCAGATCCTCTCTTTGACTCAGAAGGAATGACCTTGTCGGTTTGATCAGACCCAAGTCCAAGACCAAGAGCTGCAGCACCTGCAGCACCAACTGCACCAACAGCCGCGGCCGCACCCGCCAATAAGCCAGTGTTCAGATCCGACTTATCTGGCACAGATTGGCCAGAGAAATCTCCAGGTACAGTGGAGGCAGATCCAACTCCAATGTCTTGCTCTCCCTTTCTGACACCAGCAGAATAAGCATCAGATTCCACAGTGGAATAGCCAACCCCAGTTCCAGCTCCGCCAGTGGCAGAACCCCGAGAGCTAGAGTCAATACTCTTGGAATAAGTACCGGTTGCAGAACCAGAGATACTAGAGTCATTTCCAGAATTCACACCTGGCTGGTGATACAACGAGGCTACAGAAGCTGCCTCGCTAGATTCCTTGGTGGATTTTTCGAATTCATTTGCACGATGAGCAGCATAGGCGCCTGTGCCCCCAAAGCCCAACGCTGCAGCAGCAGTACCAAAAATACCGATTGGTTTAGCAGACAGAGCGGCGGGGTCCAAAGTCTTCCCATCAGTGTCAGAAGTAGTACTAGCTGCAGCGACTCCAGCGGAACCAGATTGGTCAGACGTGGCAGATTTCCCAGAAACTCCAGAATTTCCAGACTTGCCTTGGTCAATCTCTGTCTGGGTGGTATCGATGTTTTTGTCCAAACGCTTCATTTCGCGCTGATAGTCGAAATCGCTGCTGGATGGTGGGAGGCCAGCGTGCACTTCAGTTGGCTGCGAAATACCTGCAATGGAAGACTGCGCGACTGCACCAGATCTAACTGGTACACCGGTTCCCTTACTAGCACTCTTAGCTGCATTCTTAGTTTCTGCTTTGCCGCTAGAATTTCCATGGTCATCTGTGACCATTCCCACATCTCCTACAGTAGATTTGTTCTGTTCGTGGCTCTTCTGGCGATCGTGCAAACTTGAGGATCCCACCGCACCACTGGTTGTCGAAGCATCCGTCACACCCTGGGCAAATACCTGCTGGTACGCCTCCTTTTGCGTGTCCTTCTCAACTCCTCTCAGTTTGTCTGCCTTCTTTTCAGTCTCGGAGTAGACACCGGGCTTCGTCTTCAAATCTCTGTTTTGGTCAAGTTCAGCATGGGCAGCCTCAGCATGCCCACTGCCTCCACGAGCTACACCTCCAGCCAAAGCTCCAATGGCTGCTGAACCCACAACGGTCTTTCCAGAATCCAAACCTGCATTTTTGTTAGTTTGTTCTCCTCCGGTGTTTCCTCCATAAACTCCTCCCTGAGTGTCCAGAGGATTGAAGAAGGTTCCCTCGCCCTGCGCAGTCTGTGCACTGTTATCATATTGAGGATGAGCATTTGCAACCACACCAGCCTCACCTGATCTCGCCAATTCAGTGGGGATTTTCGCATTTGAATAGTCTCCCCCATAATTCTTCTCCGAAGGCTGACGGTTCACTCGAGGTGGCAGTTTCACCACTTTGCCTTTATGTGAAGGGTGGCTCTCTGAGCCAGTAATGTGTTGCGAATACGCAGCTCCAGCAGCATTCTCAGCAATATTCGAACCTGTGCCTGACGAAGTAGCAGCTTTGTCATCACTAGTTTTGGGCTGATGGTGGGCGTGAGCTGCGCCGGCTCCCGCAACTGCACCTGCACCAGCCAATCCAGTGTCCCCAGTTCCTGACTCCTTTCTCTCTGTTCTGTTAATTTCCTCTTCACTCGGACTCCCACTAGACGAACTTGTGTCTTTGGCATGGTGGCCATGTTCCAAAATCGCCTTTCTCCGTCCAGCACGATACAGTGCTCTCAAGATCTTGTCGTGCTTTTTACTTCCGGTGAACGAGCTTTTAATTTTATCGATAATTCCATGTTTTTCGCTCATGATGATGTTTTTCGTGATAGTTGATGCAATTCTCTCCGCTAGGTGCTACGGACAGCTATAAATACCTTATTGGCTCCCCACACAGCAATCACTGGGATTCCATCATTCTCCTCTGCACACAGCCATTCGCAACGTTGGTTGCAATTGCTCGTGCAGGCACGGGCATGGGGTTGCTGTCGATGGTTGCCGATTCGGCTTACCTCTAGTGGAAATCTCTTGGAGTAGGGCCCATTAGTCTGCGAAGATGCCGAAGACAATTGGTGGACAATTTGTGAGCGAATATTCCTTTTCTACCTCTGCCACATCCGTCGAATCTATTTGCAACCACATCAAGAAATGTCCTGCAGAGTGACCAGCTCTCCATGCATCGAACACGTCAAGACACCGTACCCACAACGCCACAACGTCAGCAGCCATTGTTTTCAAATTGGAACCTGTACATCATTGCAGCTCATGCTTGCACAGATTCTAACTGTGGTTTTAGCAAGCTGCGAATGTCCCCACAGTTCTGATCTTGAATCATGTGGAAAAGAAACTTGGGAGGGGAGTCACTGATGTCATTCGTTGCATTGCATGGGAATTCCGTGAAAACTTCGAATCATTTCCACTTGGTGATTCATCAGTCGTTCCACCCAATCATGTCTCAATACACTTACTCGAACCCTTTTCTCATTTGTACTCGGGCATTCTCGAACCCTTATTATACACTAATCGTGTCACCAACCAATCTAAGCTCTCTCTGAGGCCATGGTTCTCCAATACCGAAACCGGCAATAGCTTCAGGTCAGTCGCCTCAAGCTGGCTCACCACCTCAATGAAAACTCCCGTCTTCAACGCAACCAAATCCACCGCTTGCGGCAAGTCCTGCTTGTTGGCCAACATGAGGATAGGCACGCTCACCGAATCGTAACCATCCACGGCCCATGATGAGTCGTGGGTGATCTCCATAAGCGTCTCGTAGCATTCCTGGAATCGCTCGGTATCTGTTGAGTCAATGATGAAGATGATGCCGTGGCATGAGCGGTAGTATCGCAGCCACATGCTCCGGAGGGATCTCTGGCCCCCCAAGTCCCAGAACTTCAAGTTGATGTTGCGGAATTGGGCTGAACTCGACACCGACAGCATGTCGCTGGGCCTATATCGGATTGTGGTTGTGTTCTGGCCCACCGTCGGAAGAATACGCTTTCTTTTCAAGATTTTCACCGTGTCTTCCTCGCCGTCCTCCGACGCCTCCATCGCCGACCCAGTCATAGACACTTTTTTTTGTTTCTCCTTCAGGGTTTCCGAAGGCAGAGGATAGAGGAGCTTGGTGTGCTCCATGTATGTTGTTTTCCCCGCATTGTCGAGCCCAAGAATAAGTACGTTGTACTGTTCCCTCCGACTATACTGGGTGTAGAGGGACTGGACGAGGTGGAACATTAGGTAAATAGATGGAAGTTGATCGTGGCTACAACTGGATGTGTGTGCACTACTGAGACGATAGAGTAGAGAAGAGGAGGTAATAGTGAACAAAATAGATCATTACAAAAACTATCGAGGTACAAATTATCGAAACATGAAATCTACTGCAGTGGTTTCGTTGTTGACTTTGCTTACTTGTAAAATTCATGACACTTTCTCTTTGTTCATGTATTGGTACTCAGCTTGAATGATTATTTACAGCTTAGATGTGAAGTGAGGGATAAGAAGCAAAAGGCTGAAAGGGAAGAAAAAATTAGAAATATGGTTTGAAGAAACACGAAAAGTCTAAAAGTGATTGAGACCTTCGTCTCTTCACTAATGGTCCCGATAACTTCAATTTTTTCCTAGGTATCTTTCATCTCTTAACTTTGTTCCTATTGACTACATTGAATATGATGGATTGAGGTCAATGAATTCTAACGACTCAGCTTGTATGGGAAATGGATTAGTGGAATTGGTTGAATTGTAATTGAATTAACTGGAGTTGTATATGATACGTTAATTTTTATTGAATTGTGTTGACCCTAGTTATTTGGACGGACCTGAGTCAACTCAGAGTGCCAGCCCTAAAGATCAGAAACCCGTGCACCACAAAATTTTTCCCTATATAAGGCGCATCTCGACAGTTCACGACAACCAAAAAAATGTATGTTAGCCATTTGAACCAAAGGATGATCAACTGATAGGGACAACTGATTCTAGAAAGTGAAGATAGTTGTCAAAGATAGTAGAAAAATTAGCTGACGGTTCCTTCTCGAGAAACAATTACTAACATCTAAGGCTACTGAGAAGCATGGTACTTTGTCTACAATCTTGCACAAAACTTTTTCCACTCCTGCCATCTGTCTCTTTCAATCCCAATTTCTTCACTTCATTCTCTCATTTCTGGTCACTTTGAATGTTACTCTACCTAGTGCATCTTGTTCGATGTCTGATTTTCTTTCTCCAAGTCATTCTCGTACCAGGCGCATCCTAAATCTCCAAATTCTTCTCGATTCCCCTTAGCCCTCTAGATTCTTCCCGATCCCCCTACTCTAATTTTTCTTTCCCGATTAGACCCTCTCTAAATTCTTTCTGATTGCACCTTCAATCCCAGCACCTCCTTACCTCCTTCTCTTCCCCGTCTCTGTTTTCATTCAATATCCCTGCACTACGACCCTGCAGTACGAGTCCCTGATCGATTTAATCTCCACTCCACCGCTAAAAACCTCACCACCAAATGTCGTTCAAATTCCCATCTTTCAACCTCCTGTCGCTCCAGGAATCGTTGCCTAAAGTGGACATGGAATCGATTCAGAAATCGTTCCAGACCCTGGGCAAAGCTGTTTCCCAGTATTCAGAGCATTTGAAGGAGTCCCTTCAGCCTTTGACTGCCAAGACTCAAACATTGATTCTGAGCCAATTGCAGCAGGTGCAACAGTTGGCGGCTGCCAATAACGACATTGAAGTTTCGGAGTTGCCTGAAGAATACTTGACTTTGGAGGCCAATTGCGACTTGTTGTTCAAGTTGTTTACCGAATTAATTCAGTCCACCAACGATACCTACGGGACCATCAGCTATGACTACCCACCGGGCCATTCTGCTCTTAACAAGATAAAGGATGCACACATGGGTCTGATGCTTGCCAACAAATTCAACCAGTTGAAGAATGTTTCGACTCCACAGGAAATGGAGAAGGTTCTTTTGGGCGGATCTGCAGAAGAGACCGACAAGACTGAGGAGACAGTGTCTGCTCAGGTGATCACCACGTACATTTCCAAGACATTGTTTGGCCATTTTGCGGAGGTGGCGTCGAGATCTGCTGACGACTTTGCCAATTCCAACGACTCGTTGTCTTTTGCATTGGCGCAGATCTCCAGCTCATACACCGAAGTGGCTACTGCCCGTTTGGAGCAAGACAAGAAAGTGATGGCCGAGTTGAACGACGAGTTGGTGACTCTTTTGAACGAGAAGTTCATCACCGTCAATGAGTTGCGTAAGCGGGTGTATTTTGCCCGTTCGGACTTTGATTTGGCCAGATCTAAGAGCAGCGACGTCGAAGATGAGGAGAATGAGGAGTTGATCGCCAAGGAGGACGAGTTGGTCGGTGCTACCGAGCTCGCTGTGGACGAGATGAGAAAGCTCTTGAAACCTAGTAAAAATGTGGATCTCTTGAAGATCCTTGTTACTGCTCAGAAGGAGTACTTTGAGGCAGGGGCCAAGAAGTTGGGTGGCTTGTTGTCTGCTTTGGACAAGATTGAGTTTAAGGACGAGGAGGAATAGTTAGTAGCACTCTTGTTATGTAGAGAAGGGATTGTGACAGACATGGCTCAGGGAGTACAGGAGAGGAGTTAACTTGTAGAAAGAATAAGAAGGGGAGGAAGTGTAGATGGGAAATTAGCAAGTTGGATGTAGGTAGAGTTGACTATTAGAAGAGAATCATCGATTCCAGACGAGAAGCATTACTAGAAGAGAAACATCGATATTAAAGAGTATACATCGTACTTAAAAAAAAAAAATAACTGAAAAACAGCATCAGAGCGTAATTCTGAACTCTACATTTTTCATTGTTTCTTTACTCTGGAATATTCATATTGCTCTAGATAGCTCTCCATAAGACCTACCCAGTTCGCACCATTTCGCATCATCTAAACTATGTATCTCGAGGGCATCTCAACTTGCCTTTTTCAACATGGACAAAAGAACCGTCGTCAACAAAGCCAATCTAGTGGAGCCAATCATTCGTCATACCATCCAGGACTCTCTTTTTTACAAACAGCATCTCTACTTAACCAATGAGCTGACAATAGTTCCTGTGATTGTCAATCAAGTGCACTACATTGGAGGTACCAACTCCATTGGGCGACCCAGCCCATTCCTCTGCTGTCTTCTTCGCATGTTGGAGCTTGAGCCAGAATCTGCCATTATCGCGTTGTATCTCCGCCAGAATGGCTACAACGAGTTCAAATACTTGACTGCACTCACCTTACTCTACTGTAGAATGGTTACAACACCGAAGATGGTGTTCGAGATGTTTGATGAGTACATAAGCGATTACAGACGTCTTCGACTCCGAATGAAAGTTCCAGAGTTCGTCAATGATTTGCCTATTCACTACAAGGTGATCCATATGGATGAGTGGATGGATTCGTTAGTGGAGAACGAGAGAGTAGTGGATCTTGCCATACCGTACCTTCCGCCACGACAACTATTGGTACAAAAGGGAGAGGTGGAGGCTCGACAATATGGTGTGAGCGATGAGGAGGTGTCACTGTCTGAATATGAGAGTGACAGTGATTGAGTACTGGCGATGGGAGAACATTACCGAGGAACGCTGGTGATAGAAGTTTGGTGGAGGTAGAAGTTTGGTGGAGATAGAAGTTTGGTGGAATATAGTGGAGTTTGCTGGGATTGGAAATCGATTAGAAATTGTCATGGAAATCGCTCTACTCTTCCTGATTTGAGCACGGATTCGGAGTTCATCAGTCAAGGTTGCGTTCTCCACACCAAAAGCACCAACTGCGATGGTATTCTTGTTTCACAACAATATCTACCAACTGCCCATTCAGGTTTACTTTTCTATTTCCCATTTTTCTTCTTTTTCCCATGTTTCAACATTTTCCCACCTTTCCAACCATTCCTTCTCTACATGTAACCATACTCATACAGGAATGACCTCCATACACAAGAGGGAAACAGAATACTCTTTTTTCTTTCCCATCGGTTTCTTTCAGAATGGCTATAACAGAGCTTAACGCACCGGGCAACGCTTCTGTTGCCTCCGTGCACGCTTCCCGTTCAAAGATCGTCTTCATCGCCTTTCTTTTCCTTATCTCTCTTGTTAGCTTTATTTGCCAAACTGAGTTGACTAGCCAGGCATACAAGTTGGGGTTCCAAGAGCCCATTATATTATTGACGGTCACCCATGGCATGTGGTGGCTATCGTGGCCTTTACAGGCATTCGTCGTGTCGGCTTACCGCACTTTTCGCAGAGCTAGATGTGGCGACAGAAAATATTCGAGACTGAAGTCCAATGCGTTGCTTTTGGAGCCGGAATTAGGTCGTGGAGCGGGACGATTGCCTCCAGAGCCAACCCAAGAGCTTCCACAGGAAAGCAAACCTTTGAACTTCTACAAGTACTTCAAAAAGTGCATAGTCAAGCAGTTCCATAACGTCTACCATACCCTGATTTTGGTGTACGAGGCCAACGTCAACGGCGACAGACTGAAACATCACTTGAACATTTTGGTGGATCAGAATCCTCACATTTCGTCCTCCGGTTCTATCATCTCCTGTGTCAAATCGTTCATTGCCACTCCTTCATTTAGGTATGTTGCCATTAAGGTTGCGTGCATCTCCATTGTGTTGAATTTAGCCGGTGTCACTTGGTACTCGGCCATGGCCATGACGTACGCTTCGGACGTCACTGCTATTTACAATTGCTCGGCTTTCACCGCATATGCATTTGCTATTCCTATGCTCAACGAGACCTTTTCATGGCTCAAGGCCACGTCGGTTTTCATTGCCGTTTCTGGGGTGTTTGTAGTTGCATTTTCTGGAGACGACGGCCTGTCCGGAGAAGAGCACTATCCTTACCGAATCTGGGGAAATCTAGTCATTTCGGCTGGTGCCATCTTGTACGGCTACTATGAGGTGTTGTACAAGAGATACGTGTGCTTGCCAGAACACTTGACTAAGGTGATCACTCCTCGTCGACAACTGACGTTCTCGAATTTCGTCATGTGCTTGATGGGCATTTTCACCATTATGTTCCTCGTCACTGGTGTGGTATTTGTTGACGTTTCCGGTATTCACAAGTTCAATCTCTTCGACTACGGCGAAAAGACTACATCCATATGGCTCTACATTGTGGGATCGCTTGCAGGTAATTTAATGTTTAGCGCGTCGTTCTTGTCCATGATGGCGTTGACTTCTCCTGTCTTATCGTCGGTGAGTTCCTTGGTCACCATCTTCCTCATTGGAGTGGTGGAGTGGGCATTGTTCGGCAATGCCCTTAGCGCAACCCAACTTTTGGGAGACGCTCTTGTGATTATTGGATTTGTATTGTTGACGGTGGCTTCGTGGAAGGAAATCAGTGAAGGTAACGAGGACGACGAGATGGAAACAGCCAGTTTTTATTCGTTCGCTGCCAGCGAGTACACTCTCAACAATTAGGAAGACCCAGCCGATTAAGCAACTTCATGTCATCAATGCTGGGGTATTCTTTTGCCTCGGACATCTCTGGGCCCAGGTGGCTCGAGCCACACTGAAGAAATTGGGCTACCCCCATATCGCGCTTGCGCCGTTTAGAAGGCGCTCCGAGTACATCGTTCATTTCACCAAAAACACTCTCCAATACATTGTAAGCATCTATGTCGATGATATCCAAGTCTGGAATGATACCAGCATGGCTGATGCAGAGCTTTAGTTCGCTTTCGTTACTGTCGTAAAGTTTGTAGATGACCATATTGCCATCAATGGTGGTAGCCACCACGTAAATGGGTTTGAATTTAGATAATGCCGTCGACTTGGGGAACTTGGACGAGGCGTCTGAGCAAGTGTACACTTTGCAAGTGACCGTGGGCCCAATCTTCAAGAAATCGTAGAAGTTAACAATCTCATAGGAGTGAATGTCGATGACCCCGATTTTGGACATCGTATCGGTGTACAATAGATAGCGGCCCTGGCCAAATACATGCAATGTGTTGATAGGGAACTGAGATAAGTGAATCGCCTTTTGCAGGTCTTCCTTGTCGCGAGGATCAGAGTACTGATAGATCATCAAATCGCCAAATTGGGTTCCACAGCACACAATGTCGGAATTGTTATTAGCAAAAGCGATGCTCAGAATCCAGTTTCCACAAACCAGAGACTGCGAATCCTCGCCATCATAAGATGCAACAAAGACTGGTAGCAATCTCATACATTCAAAATAGGTGCTCGAATAGTGAGTGGTGGTTCTGGCCCGCATTCTACGACCGTCCGGAGACGCATTGGTCAAACGAATCATCGAAGACCAGTTGGGTCTCAGCATGCCAAACGAGTAAATTCTGTTGAAGTTTGTTGCTGCTGAAACGGTGAAATCCAAATCATACATCTTCAAGTCATTATCCTGGCCCCCAGCAGCCACAAGAATACGCATTCCCTCCTTGAGAGGCAGCACCTGGACACTTGAGATTGGTCCATCTATCAAGTAGGTTTTCACGCTATCGTCTGCATCGTCGTTGATAAGGTCTCTAATCACCAACTTTCCCTCGTTGGAGCAGGTGTACATGTATTGATTTCGGAAGCTTCCCACCGCCACCACGGGATCACGACTTGAAACCGTCGAGTTTTTCCACTCCTTCACGAGCTTGTAGGCAGTGGAGGAGCAATGAGACTTCTGTTTCTCGTAGAGCTGCACCAAACCCGCACTTCTGGTCACCACAAAGTACCATTTGTTCAAGATGGCGAAGCTGAAGATTTTCTCAACGTAATTGCCTCGGCCACAGGGACATATGTCGTTTTTGAGGTTGACAACTGGGCGATTTCCCTTTGATTTGATGCCAAGCACTGACTAGTTAGCACGATTGTTGAAAAAAGCAGCACTAAATTCACATACCTTGAAGGCTGCCCTTGGCTTGCAGTGACAAAAGAAAGTGCATGGTTTAGTTTGGTCTGAGCGGTGGCGAGATTTGGGAGAGGGAAGTTTCGGAAAGAAGTGACGGAAGGTGTGGATTCCCCCACATTGCGCAAATCTGGGGTGGACGGATCTGGAGGGGTATGAAAGAAGAAAGGATGATGATGGAAGATAATGATGGAAGATAATGATGGAAGATAATGATGGAAGATAATCATGGAAGATTATAGATTAAGAGTTTAGAGGGTGATGAATAATATAAGTTTTTCTAGATTATTGCAAAGTTGGGTTGTGCGAGGGAACTTAGAATGGTGATTGATTTGACAGTGCATATTGCAGTACGTTAGTGTGCTCGATGAGCATAGACCTTATTAGGCAATCTGGGAAGTCGACAGAAAGGGTAATGATTATCTATGTAATTCCCCGGAATAGAATCGAAATCACTTCCGTTCTTGAGTTGAAATTGGTGACCTACCTGACAGTAACGACCCACCATTAGCTCAACTGCGCGACTCGTCATTTCTATTATTCACTTATCACTCTCATTCGTATAACTGCTCCTTCGTCCCTCCACGAAGCGGTTTCACTATGCGAAGATTAATGCCGAGTCGAGGCGACGTAGGCGACAGCTGGCCCTTAATGGGAGACTCAAATCTGGCCACCGATTCTCTCGTCGGCGTCAAGAATGGAGAACTCGACCGCTCCAACCCAGCTGCAACATTAGCATCACCAAAAAAGTTTTCGATGGTCAAATTTCCTTCTGCTTCATGGTCCTCAGAATACGAAACTTCCCGTGATTTCTGTCCATCAAGCTTATCCTTAAGCATGCGGAGTTTATTCTCAAACTGCACGCTCTCCCTCTTCACTTGAGCCTGCTGTTCGCCCAATAGAATCCGTAGCTTGTCAATTTTGATCTCTCGAGCGTCAATAATCTTCTCACTGATGAGTAGATGCTTGCGAAGGTTATCGTTGATGAGCTCAACATCCCCGAGCTTGTCGCTGAGCTTGACGAGTGCAGTCTCAAGTTTGTAGAGCTTCAGGTCCTCCTCGTGCTGGACTTTGACTTGGGCCATCTTGAACTCCAAAAGCTCCTGCTCCAACGTCGTTATCTTCTCATCTTTGAGTTTGAGTTCCTCCTGGAAAATAGCCACTCTATCTGGAGGCAACGGAATTCGACTGGTCCCACGCGGACTCAAAAGACTCACGTTATTTGGAGAGGGAGACGCCTTCCCTGATTTCAATTCCTGCTCCAACTCCTGATTTACCTTCTCAAGATACAGAACCCTGGCCTTGAGTTGCTCAACACTGAGCTCTCTGTTCACATGGACAGTGTTTGTGATGCTCTTTGCGCGAGTGCCGAAGCGTAACGTGGAAATTGTTTCTGAGGTGCAGCTAGTGGCTGGCGAACAATTCACAATCAAACTTGTTCTAGAGTTGCCTCCTAAAGATTCCTGGAGAATTCGGGTCAACTTCGAGTCTCGGTAGGGAATATGGGTGGATTTGTCGGTGAGCGAATTTATGACAAGGCCTAGAACAGAAAGCGAAAGGTTGATCTTCTTGGCCTCTTCCAAGCTACTTCCCGAAGCACCGGTTTTATCGACTTTCTCGGATCCAGCCAAGTCAACTAGAAAAAGCTTGCTTTTTGTGATAGCGCCCGAAGCAAGCTCCTCTTGGGTTAACATCACCTGGAAGATGGCGTGTGACCGCGAAGACTCCAAGTTCATGTTTGTTGGCGACTTGGTCCGGTACTTGCTACCCTGCTTCAACACCTGGGTCATCTCCGACGCCGAGGAAACAAACGCGTGAGAAATTCCCCGCACGTAGACGCCGTTCATCTTGTCTTCATGGATGGAATATTCCGACTCCTTCAGGGTGGGATTTAGGAGATCACGGATATGTTCTTGGTAGATCTCCATCAAGGATACACTCACGGTGTACTCCACATCGGGCGAGCCATTTTCGATGTGACTAAAGATGCTACTACAGATTCGAGGAATAATTCCCGGATCCTCAGGGGTGCCAAACATTGTATACGACTTTCCTGCGCCAGTTTGGCCATACGCAAGTATGGTGCCATTGAACCCACGGAAAAGATTGTGGAGGGTGCTTCTTGCCACCAAATCGTACATGTCTAGCTGGGTCGTTTCCATGCCACAAACACGGTCAAACGAGAATACCTGTTGCGTATCTTTGTTGGTGACACAAATTGAGTTGTCGTCTAGAACTTGAGTGGCATTGTCGTGACCTTTTGAGACCTCGTAGCCGCCCAATGGTCGAAGTCGACATATGACTTGAACGTGGGTATCCTCGAGGCCTTTCGCCGGCAAAAAGTTCCTCAGAATAGCGGGAGATCGAGGAGTCTTTGGGGTTGATGATGCCGAATACTTGGTAGACATTGGATGATATTCTGCGGCAAAAGTATAGACAACAAATGCGTGTTGAAGTGGGATTGTGAGATCCCAGATAATTAATGAAGGGAGGGAAAAGGAGGGTACCGGGGTGGGAATGTAAGATAATGGAGTTGTAGATAGCCAAGTCTTGATCTGGGCGTGCATACAGCCCAAGACATCGAATGCAGCAGGAGAAAGGTACTGAACGGTAGGGTTAGAAATACATAAGGTTAGATTTGCGGAGGATCATTCGAGGATTGTGGATTGAAATTGTGGAATTGAAGACCGAGTTGTGTAAATTGTGGGACGAAAGACGCTGGGATCGATTCACTTAACGACACAGAAAAAGACGGGATTCTACCCAAAAAGTAAGCCCGATGCGGGGCTCGAACCCGCAACCTTTTGATTGACCTTATGATGTTTAAGAGTCAAATGCTCTACCGATTGAGCTAACCAGGCTTTCTTGTCTGAGTAAGATGTTGTGGTACTATATATACGGATTCGAGCTAGCTTTTATAGATAATCGAAAATTTTCTAAAATATGAAATATGAAAAATAGAGAAGTATTCCGTGAGGTACATGTGAGCTGAAATGTACAAAAAATGGTGCGCGAATTCGAGGGTTCGAATCGTGTACTGGCTACTTTCACTTCCGAGTAAGGGCAGGACCTTTTAACTTTCCCTGCTATCGGTAATCCACACATCACTAGGGGGTTTTGTAATTTCCTCCTGCTATGTAGTTATATAGTTTAGTTATCTAAAATATATAATCTTGAATTGTAAAAAAAAAAAAACCGTTTTGGAGTATTCGTTGACATTCTGGTTAATCACAATTGTGAACCACAAAACGAAACCAGTCGAACTAAGAACGAACGAGAAAAGAGAACCGTTGACCTCACTATAGTATATAGTCTTGATTTATCGGAAAAGCAGATCTTGATTCGTTGAAATAAGTATGGATTTCCTCAATATTGGCCTGTTGAACTCTACCCCAGGAATCACACTCTTCTATAAGACAAAGATGCGGCATTCGACAGCCAAAATCTCATTAATCTGCATTACTTACTCTTCGCGTGACATTTTTCACCTTCGTAAATATCCCCTTTTTTTTTTCGTGTCATATGCTTTTCCTCTGTTTATGACTCAGCAGGGCCATCTCACTTCCTGCACACACCGTTCCATCGGAGTCAGCTCGAGTCGCTTGAGTCAAACCAAGCACCTGCGAACCCCAGATTTTCCATTCGTAGTATAATCAGATAAATTTTCGTTGAGATTCACACCTTACCCCTATCAGTAACCCCCTACATTCACTAGCCACAAATTCAACCTCTTGTCGACGTCATCGCTGTCCCAGTGTCACCTGACCATTCCCACTAATTCAAGAAATAAAGAGCAAAATTGGGTTATGTCACGTGCGCTGGATTCATAGTAGTGCTTGCAAAAATTACTCACAGGCAAATTAAACTCATTTAAGACACCGGTTTCTCTTCCTATTTCCGTGTAATTGACCATGTCGAATCCTCAAGATATTGCTTCAACATTCCAAAGGGCCATGAACCTCGAAGGTGGTTCCCCCCACGCCGTTTCGACCTCCCCCACCCAGTCGTATTTGAGCCAATATGCTGCGTTGAGCACTAAGCCAACAAAGACCTTGAAGCCATTTTCTACCGGAGATATCAAGATTTTGTTGTTGGAAAACGTCAACACCACTGCTATCGACATCTTCAAGAACCAGGGCTACCAGGTTGAGTTCTACAAGTCGTCTTTGCCAGAAGATGAGTTGATTGAGAAAATTAAAGATGTTCACGCCATTGGTATCAGATCCAAGACCAAGTTGACGGAGAAAATCTTGAGACAAGCCAAAAATTTGGTTGTTGTCGGATGTTTCTGTATCGGTACCAATCAGGTGGATTTGGAATTTGCTGCTAAGTCCGGTATTGCCGTTTTCAACTCGCCATTCTCCAACTCGAGATCGGTGGCCGAATTAGTCATTGCTGAAATCATCACCTTGGCCAGACAGCTCGGTGACAGATCCATTGAGATGCATACTGGAACCTGGAACAAGGTTAGCTCGAAGTGCTGGGAAATCAGAGGAAAGACTTTGGGTATTGTAGGATACGGCCACATTGGAGCCCAGTTGTCGGTTTTGGCAGAGGCCATGGGTATGAAGGTCATCTACTACGATGTCACCATGATCATGTCGTTGGGTAACTCCAAGCAGGTTGACACTTTGGATGAGTTGTTGAAGTTGGCCGATTTTGTCACTTTGCACGTTCCAGCTACCCCAGATACCAAGAACTTGTTGAGCACTCCTCAATTTGCTGCCATGAAGGATGGAGCTTACGTCATCAACGCTTCCAGAGGTACCGTGGTTGACATTCCTGCCTTAATTGAGGCCATGAAGGCTGGAAAGATTGCTGGTGCTGCTTTGGATGTTTACCCACACGAGCCAGCTAAGAACGGTGAGGGATTGTTCTCCACCGAATTGAACGATTTTGCCGGAGAGTTGTGTTCGTTGAGAAACGTGATTTTGACTCCACACATTGGAGGTTCTACCGAGGAGGCCCAGTCTGCTATTGGTGTGGAGGTTGCCTCTGCATTGACCAAGTACATTAACGAAGGTAACTCGCTTGGTGCTGTCAACATGCCAGAAGTTTCTTTGAGAGACTTGGACTTGGACCAGGAGAACACCGTCAGAGTGTTGTACATTCACCAGAACGTTCCAGGTGTGTTGAAGACCGTCAACAACATTTTGTCGAACCACAACATCGAGAAGCAGTTCACAGACTCCAGAAACGACGTGGCCTACTTGATGGCCGATATCTCGGACGTGGACAATGCCGACATCAAGTCGTTGTACGAACAGCTAGAACAGACTCCTTACAAGATCGCCACCCGCTTGTTATACTAGTTCGTTATTAATTTCAATTCATAATAGATCCACTCTGCCGGTAGTCATCCTCATTTTGCAGGTGTTCATAATACATAATCAATCTTCATCTTGATAATACAATCAACCAACTTCGACAATACATGAGCTCAAGCTTCTTCCTGGTGCGTCGTCTCCACTTTATCGTTCCACTCACTATTAGTTACAGCCATCCGCTGGTGGTTGTACAAACGGAGGCAATGGAGGCAACTTCTCTCTAAAGATAACCTTTCGCAAATTGTGAATGAACTCTTTAAGTCTGTAGGAAGCATGTTTTCTCAACGACATGCCAACACATCGTCCAACTCCTCAAGAGTCAAACCCTTAGTTTCTGGCAACAAAAACAAAACCAAGAAGAAGCCAACGAGATTCCATGCGGCATAGAACTGAATGCGCCCTGGACAGTAAAGCATTTCTCAATCTGGGCCAGGTGAAAGCCAAAACGAAGTTGAAGAACCAGCAGGTAGAAGTTGCGAATCCCATACCAATATCACGAATATACAACGGGAATGCTTCGGCAGAATAGGTGAATGGAACGGGACCTTCTCCTGATGAGTAGACACAAGCGAAAAGGTAGATTCCAGTGGTAACACAGTCAAGTCGACCACTTGGATTTGTGTCTCCGTTAATAAAGAACCCGAAACCAGCCACAAGAAGGAATATCGCCATCAAGGAAAAGGTGCAAAGCAACAAATTCCGTCTACCAAACGTATCGATTGTATAGAAGGCCGGAATGGCAAACAAGAAGTTGATCATACCGAAACCCCACGAAGCTACCATCGCTTTAATTTCCGAGAGTCCAGACTCAATGTAGATAGAAGACGAGTAATAGGCAATAACATTAATTCCACAGAGCTGTTGCATGAACATGACAATCCAAGCACCCAAGGTACCGTTTCTGTTTCTTCTCACCGAAAACATCTCCCACACTCTCTTGTAGTAGGGAGTTCCAACGTAGGAGTGTTCTTCACTCAACAACGCATATATTTGTAGAAACAGTCTCTAGCTGCCTCGATCTCTGCAAACCGAAGGATCTTCAACGCTTCGTATGCTTCACTATGGCGACCTTTACCCATTAACCAACGAGGAGGCTCAGGAACAAATGGAACCTGGACCAACACGAAGAAAGCAGGAATTCCTGTTGAACCAAGCATCAATCTCCAGTTCAAACCACCCGAAATTCCATGGTCGCCTACATGGTAGAACGCCAACGATGCAACATGACCAAACATGATTCCCACAGCAGTAACGAATTGCCAAAGCATCACCAACGAGCCTCTGATTGTATGTGGAGTTGTTTCGGCCGCATACGCGGGCACCGTAGCCGATTTGATTCCAACACCAAGACCCATAGCGAAACGAGCAATGAACAAGTGATACCATTTCAAATTAACAAAACCCTGCCAAAGGCAAGTGAGTCCGGAGATGAGACAGGTCCAGAAAATCACCCATTTACGGCCCAACTTCTTGTTCCAGAAGTGCGATGTCCAGCACGCAATTGAGCAACAGAGGTAAGGTGCACCAAACCTTCCATCAAGTCGTAGTTTTTCATATCGGTGATGCCAAATACGTTTGGATAGAAGAGGGTGGCACCGTTGATGACCGATTGGTCCATTCCCTGAACTGCTGCAGCCATGGATCCCAACGCAATCACCTCCACTAATTTACGTGGAATATGCCACTTTTTGGTCACCTCCAAGTGCAATGCTTCCTTCTCTTCGGCCGTCAAAAATTCCATAGAATTGAACTCATATGGGTTTCTGGCCAACGCAGCTGCACGACCAAATAAATCGGGGTCCATTCCGTGCTTCAAGGCACAGTTTCTTCCCATTTGCATGGCTTGCTTCTCGGAGTATTGAGACAATATGTTTCCTTTTTCGCCGCCTCTTTCCTCCGACGAGAAGGAGTCGGTTCCCTTTTTCGAAGATGAAAAAGAGGTTGTTTCTAATATTGGGTCGCTCATGATGACTAGCTCGCAACCCAGGAGAGCGATCCACACCCTTATATATTGCTGGGGGACTCTGGCCTGAGGTGACCGGAGTTGCACTCATGAGAGCCATTTAGTGCCCCACAAAGGCAACAAAATCTCCAGACTGCCAATTTCTTAGGTCTTGGCTGGCACGGAAATGTTATGAGCATTCCGAGAGAGCGGTGGAAATGACGATTTCCAAGAAATATTTGGGACACGGATAAAGTTGGCCGTCAATGTCAACCAGAAAAATAGTAGGTTGTAGTAAATTTTCAGAAAGCGACGATATGGGGATTGGGAGATTAATGAAGGTGGCTCAGAATGCAATACACAACTTGAAAACATTTTGCAACAATTGATTCCGCACCATACACCACCAGCCCTACCTCAGAGCAATCAACCTGGTGATGTCATACAGGATACCACCATGGAACATTTTGACGTGGAAACTTGCCCGGGAATTGTGCCGAAGCTGCCATATTTGTGAAACTCAATGGCTTGGCTAGTTGCTGGATGCACTCTAAGGTGGAGACTTAATGAAACATAGGAACGTTGTATGGATTATGTAGGTTGGTGCCCCGCGTACCACCACAGGGTGAAATCTCGGGAAAGCAATGTAAGAATATCGGGAGAAATGTAAAAATCTGGGGAAAACGCTGTACACACCTGGGGCAAAGCTTGCAAGAATCTCCGAAAGAGTAATTAGACGAGAGTCTTGAAATAATATGGAGCCCATATTTAGAAGTAGTATGAGCGTGGAGAAGGCATGGGCGTGGGGGACAGAAGCCAGTTGAAGCACTGACCGGATTTATCAGTGAGCAATAGGTGATTAGTGAGTGCGAATGAGGGAAATGTTGGGGGCTGGATTGGTAGGGAATGAATTGTAGGGTTCAGGGTGTGCTTAATATCTATGGTTAACCAAGAGCGAAAACAGGTCTCGTTGAACGGCGGAGGGTGTAAGCATAGGGTTATTTTGAACGAGGAATGGTTGTGATTTGTTATTATTTGGTGCTTGTGTGCAATTTTCTCGAAAGAAAAGTGAATGGCTATGGAAACTCTTGAGTGTAGAAGAATCGAAAGTCAGAATATTTACTACAAATCGGTTAGAGTGGCGGCGACCACCTCTTCATTTTACTTGATTTTGATTATTTAATATTGATGTTCACTGTATTTTTTCTTTGATAAGGTTACTAGCTGTTGGTGATTGCTAAGTACGAACAATACTACGAATATTTGGCAACAGTTCTCTATTCAATTGATGATCAAGAATTTAAATGCCTAATTGTGGTTCTGGAGCTACTCAACGCATGCTGACTTACTGTGAGTGAGTTATTTTTCCCATATTATCTTCATTCTTCCTGGTCCAAGCCAGGATTATTAAGTAGATTCTGCAAGATCACTGTGGTGATTGCGCCTTAGAGAAATCTTGTTAGCTACGTTTATCAGTTAACAATAGAGTAATAAATACAAGGCAAAATGTTACCGTTTGGATATAATGACGTATTTGACTCCAACAATCTTAGCTGTGGTCACTAAGTTTAACTCACACCTCTCACTCACTGGTCTCGTGAGATTATCAGTCCCACACACGATCGATTAACCCTCACCAACCCCATGCCAAAACAGCCTTTCCCGACTGTAACGAACTCCAATCCAGAAAAAAAAAAACTCACAGAAGAATTCCATACACCAGTAAAAAAAACTACACCTCTTTGAATGAATTTATTCATCGGACAACAAATGCACCTGTTCTCACTAATCTTAAGCACTTTATAGAAACACAAGAACAATCCTAACTCCCATTCCGAACCCCTTTCCCTCTCAACACCATATAGCCTCATTTCATCTCTACTTATTCCTCCTAATCTTAAACCACTGAACTTCTTAGTTGTTTAACCTCGACCTCTCCGCCTGCACGCACCCGTCGTGTGTGGAGCCAAGTGGCGATCGTCCACACTCCAACAACTTCCATCTCCATCAATCCTATCATGGCGTTGGTGTCTGCTGCTCCATACATTGCGTTGCTCTCTGAGCACGACCCCACCTTGAAATCTTATGCGTTATCTTCGTTGAACGATTCCGTGGACCAACTCTGGGCAGAAATTGCCAACAACTTGAACGACTTGGAGGAAGTCTATGAAGACCCCCAGTTTGAAAAGCGTAACTTGGCCGCCTTGGTCATTTCCAAGGTGTATTACAATTTGGGCGATTTCGAGGCCCTGGTTAAGTATGGACTTAGAGCTGAAAAGGAATTTGATCTTGATGAAAAGAGCCAGTACATTGAAACCATTGTATCTCAGTGTATCAATATCTATAGCGCCGAGGCCCGGATACGGTACTTGGGCGAAACCACCGACCCGATCAACCCGCAGCTTGTGGCGGTGTTTGAGAAAATGGTTCAAAAGTGTGTTGCTGCCAACGAGCTCAAACTTGCTCTCGGAATTGCCTTGGACAGTTTCCGGTTGGACATTGTCAAGCACATAATCGCCGAAGAGGTGGCCAAGGATGAGGAATCGGGGTCTGCGTTGATCAATTACGTTTTGATCTGCAGCAACTCCGTCATCTCTAACGCGACGTTTAGATCCGAAGTGTTGAACACCTTAATCGACTCCTTGTTGTCTTTGAAGGATAACCAGGACTTCTTCACGGTATTCAAGATCATTGTGCAGTTGAACGATGCCAAGTTGGCCGTGGAGGTGTTCAAACAGCTCATAGCTAAGGGAGAACACTTGATTGCCTTTCAAGGAGCATTTGACTTAGTGAGCTCTGCTTCTCAGGAGCTTATCAAGAGTGTTTCCAAGGTTTTATCCGAAGATGAGTCCTTCAACACCTCAGAAGTTGTGCCCGCTCGTTTGCTACATATCTTGTCTGGTGTTCCAACCTGCGACTTGGACATTACCTTCTTGTACAAGAACAAGAACATCGATATCTCCATTTTGAACAAGACAAAGAATTTGTTGGAGGGAAGAAACTCCATCTTCCATTCGGCCGTGACCTTTGCCAATGCGTTCATGCACTTGGGGACTACAGATGACACCTTCTTCAGAAAGAACTTAGAGTGGTTGGGCAAGGCTACCAACTGGTCGAAATTCTCTGCCACGGCTGCCTTGGGTGTCATCCACAAAGGAAATTTGTCTCAGGGCCGCAACATCTTGAAGCCATATTTGCCAGAGTCCAATGGCTCCGCCTACACCAAAGGTGGATCGTTGTTTGCGCTTGGGTTGATTTTCGCTGGCCACGGTGGCGAAACCATCGACTACTTGAAACTGTTTGTGGATGAGCATGGAAATTCCGCTGGAAGTGCTGACTCTGACGTTATGTTGCACGGTTCTTGTCTTGGCAGCGGTGTTGCTGGCATGGCCTCCAACAACGAGAGTCTATATGAAGCGTTGAAAGTGGTTTTGTACTCTGATTCCGCAATTTCTGGTGAGGCTGCTGGGTTGGCTATGGGTCTTGTAACCTTGGGATCTGGTAATGCTGAGGTTACCCATGACATGTTCACATATGCAAAGGAGACTCTGCATGAACGCATCATTCGTGGATTGGCCATGGGTATTGCTTTAGTGAACTATGGCCAAGAGGATAAGGCATTGCCAATAATTGATGAGCTTTTCGCTCAAGAGCATGTTCATTTGAGATATGGTGGTGCTTTCACCGTCGCATTGGCTTACGCTGGTACTGGAAACAATAACGCCATCAAGAAATTGTTGCATTATGCTGTGTCTGATCCGTCCGATGATGTCAGAAGAGCTTCTGTTATCGGTTTGGGTTTCTTGTTGATCCGTGACCACACTGCTGCCCCTCAGATTGTTGCACTCTTGTCCCAATCTCACAACCCTCACGTTCGTTACGGTACTGCCATGGCTTTGGGTATTGCGTGTGCAGGCAGACCCTTGCCTGCTGCTCTTGAAGTGATCGAACCGTTAACCAAGGATGCCGTGGACTTTGTTAGACAGGGAGCATTGCAGGCTTCCGCAATGATCATGATTCAACAGAACGAGACTGCTTACCCTAAGGTTAAGGACTTCACCAAGTTGTATGCTGAGACCATCAAGAACAAGCACGAGGATGCTTTGGCTAAGTTTGGAGCTACATTGGCCCAAGGTATTATCGATGCCGGTGGACGGAATGTCACTATAAGCTTGGAGAATAACAACACCAACACGTTGAACGTGAAAGCCATTGTTGGTCTTGCTGTTTTTGTCCAGTCGTGGTTCTGGTACCCATTTGCACACTTTTTGTCTCTCTCATTTGCCCCTACTGCCATTATTGGTGTCAAGGAGGATTTGAAGGTTCCAAACTTCGAATTGAATGTTCACAGCAAACCAGAGTACTTCCAATACCCTCCCAAGGTCGAGGAAGCCAAGGAGAAGCAGCCAGATAAGATCACCACGGCCGTTTTGTCTACTACAGCAAGAGCCAAAGCCAGAGCTAAGAAGCAGGCTAAAGAGGAAGACAAGGGTGACTCCATGGATGTTGAGCCTGAGGTGAAGAAGGAAGCAAGCACCGAGAAGAAGGATGACAAGAGTGAAAATACTACCGAGGAGAAGACTGCAAAGGCAGAGGATGCCCAGGAGGACAAGACGTCGTACGAGCCGGTTGCAATCCGCTACGTGAAGACTCCATACAAGATCAGCAATTTGTCGAGAGTGTTGCCAGCCGAGGCCAGCTTTGTGTCGTTCATCAAGGATGACCGTTTCACGCCTATTCGCAAATTCAAGGGATCCGGAGGAATCATTGTGCTCCAGGACACCAAGCCAGGTGAGCCAGTGGAGATTATCAAGACGGTCAGACAGTTGAACATCACCGAAGCACCAATGCCACAGCCATTCACGTTGAGCGGAGAGGATTTGGATGACGACGTGGAGTAGAGTAGAAGAATAAAATAATGAAGCAAGAGTAGAGAAGAGCAGAGTAGGTGGGGAAGAGGAAAAGAGTCGAATGCACGAGCTGGGGAAACAAACAATTAAGTCTTAAATATTCTGATGTATACTTAATTCCTATAGTTTAGTAGACGTCCTTTCTCGTCATCGTGGAGATCCTTCCCAGTTCTCGTCGTTCTAATCAAGCTATAACAATATCGCGTAGAATCCTTAGATACTGTCATATGATCCTTAGATCTCTCAAAAAAATCATTAAATTCTCTCAAACTTACAAAACCTTAACCATTCTCATCGATACCTTAACCCTTTTCATAGATACCGTATCCACGTAAATGCATCCTATTTCGCCAATTCCGGCCTGTGATTCTGTATTTTACCACGGCCATTAGACGAACCTGCGCATTCGCGATTATCACCTCTCATGAACAGTCAACGCATGTCCTCAGAATCGTTACTAGGAAAAAGCTCAGTGAGAGCCAAAATCGACTTGGATGGAATCTTCACTGGAGCCCAGCAACTCCTTGAGTCGACCCAGGACTCCAATTTTCTCGGATGTATCTCAATGGCTACATCAGCACCTCAATCACACATTCTCTTCAAGAATATTCTTTGGTGCTCGAGTGTGGACACCGACGACAACTCTTTTGATATTAGTTATGTAGTGGTACACAATGAGTCGGTTTCTGTGCACCATTTGACGGTGGAATTGCCAATGCTGGCCGATCAATCTAAACATGATATGGTTAAGCATATATTGAAACGAGCCTATGGCGACAGCAAGGTGCAGCCTTCGGTTTTGATAGTATTGAACAACCACGGGGGACAGGGCCATGCGCTCAGTCTCTACAATAATGAGATTTTGCCCGTGTTGTCTGCTGCACACGCGGATATCACCTTCATGGAGACAAAGCACTCGAAGCATGCGGTGGAGATAGGTCGTGAGGTAGACATTGACAAATTTGATATCTTGGCATGTTGTTCGGGCGACGGAATCCCCCATGAGATCATCAACGGAATGTACGAGCGGCCCGACCGGGTGACAGCATTTGAAAAATTGGCGATAGCTCAACTTCCATGTGGATCGGGAAACGCATTCTCACTTAGCACCCACGGAAGCAACAAGCCCGGAATAGCCGCGTTCCACATGTTGAAACTGACAAGAGCGCGGTTGGATGTCATGGCGGTGACTCAAGGTACTGGCAGCAACGAGAAAACGAGTCTTTCGTTTCTCTCGCAGGCATATGGAGTAATTGCCGACTCCGACATTGGAACTGAGCATTTGCGATGGATGGGAGCGATTCGGTTCGAGCTTGGCGTCGCCCATAAGGTGTTGACCAAGGCCAAATATCCCTGTGATTTGTATGTTTCGTATGCGACCAAGGAAAACGACGAGATCCTCGAGCATGTGGCCAGCCACCTCCAGAATCCTCCAGTACAGAAGCAAATCTGCGAGGAGAGCTTCCAACTTAAGTATCCGGGACTCGACCAGCCCCCTCCTTCGACGTGGGAGAAAGTGCCTAGTTCCACTACTGACAATTTGAATATTTTCTACGTTGGAAATATGCCCTATATGCTGAGCGATGCCCAGTTTTTCCCAGCAGCGTTGCCGGACGACGGACACATGGACTTGGTGATTACCAATACCTCCACGCCTTTCTTCACCATGGTCAAGCTTCTCACTTCTGTAGATAGTGGAGGTCACGTCCATTCTGCTCATACCCATCATGCGAAGATCTCTGGCTACCGACTTGTTCCTCGAATGAAGGGTGGGCTGGCACATTATATTTCTGTGGATGGAGAGAAGTTTCCATTTGAGGCATTTCAAGTGGAGGTGTTGCCACGGATAGTTACTGTTTTGCTTGACCGGGGACAGTTTGTGAAGACCCAGTTTACTAAGAGGTAGGGAAGAGAGGAGAGAGATAAGAGAAGGAGAAGGAAGAGAAAGGCAATGAGAAAGTAATGGAGAAGGAAGAGAATGAGAAAGAGAAAGAGAAGGAGAAGGAGAAGGAATAGGAGAAAGAAGAGAATGACAAAGCGAAATAAAATGATGATTAGAGAACATACCGGACTCTCTATTGCAACCACATTAGCGGGACTCGTAATTGCTGACGTCAATTCAGCAACTGCGAAACTGCTGCGAAACCGCTGCGAATTTGCTTGCGGGGACAAGCGAAACTCGCTATAGCCAGAATACACTCCGAAGAATTTCTTGTCGAAGTTCACCATCACTGCTAGTTATATTTCTCGTCATTCCCGGTGGTAAATTATTGCTGGTCATTGGTTTTCGCTATCAGAATTTTGCTGGTCAATGATCACTAACGGTCGCACGCAAGTTCCGACTACATCCGAAAATTACCTCAAAAGCTTGGGCTTGCCCACATGAAACCACTCCATCAAAGTCACCCCGCTCCACCCACTACTCAGCCATCTGACCACGTCCCCCTCTCCCCACCTTTGCCTGCGTGTTGACCTCACCTGGTGACCTCGATATCCAATTTCTTGTCCCACTCCGCCGCGGTCTATGCACTCCCAGTGTTAACTAAACCTGGACCCAGCTTCGCTTTTTCTGTCAAGTACCTCTCAAGAAGAACAGCTTGCTCGAAATGCGCTCGTTCTCCCTCGAGAAGTTCAAAAATAGGGCCACCCGCCGCTCCTCCGAGCCAGCCCTTCTAATTCCGGCGTCCCCCACGACGTCTGACCATCGAAATACAATCTCCAATCACCTCAACATCACTGACGTCGAGAATACCGCCGGCACCCGTCTGCACGCCCCGTCTATGTCGCTAGTGGTTCCTCCCACACGGTCTCGCCTGAGAAGTTTGTCGAAAAAACAAGCTAAAGAGCTTATTCGTCAGGAAACGTCTCATGTGATTCTGAAGAAACTTATCCACGTCTTGGATGACTTAGGGCTCCAGCTGCCCATCCCATTAAGGACCACGAGCGGCAGTAGCGGCCCGCTGAAGCTGATGAAGATGTACGTGGCCAACTCAAATGACTGTATCTATCTTGCTCTGGCCAGTTCTGCCAGTTTCACCTATCAAGATGTGGAGAACGGCAACAACGACGTCCCAGAGAGCACTCCACGGGGAGCTGCTGATTCCATTCCCCTGGGCAGTCGTCTCGGTCCAAACTGGCTTGATTCCGAAAATGCCTCCGACTCCACATCGGTCTATTCGGGAGGAATGTCCGATACAGACGTGGAAGATAGCCCCACGACGCCGTACCAATCGCACCTCAAGGATAAAATCGGGTCGTTCCATCTGCCAAACTACTTGAGCACGCAGATCGACTCGGACGCCCCGATTCCCCATCTTTTTGCGGCCATCGTGGACTTGAAGAAAGACTGCCAGGTGAAAAACGTGCACATCACCTTCCTGTCGATGAACAGCACTCTATGGCCCACAAATGAGACCCATGCTCGTATGAATCTCAAAGAGCGCTTTAATATCGGCTCGTTGGAATGGGTACTCTCCATGCACGATGCTGATTATTTCATAAGCGCTACGAACTCCAACGATACAAAGTACAGCGGTTTGACTTCGGAGAATTTGGCGAAACGGACACGAAAGTACAGATTGGCTAGCCTGAGCCGGTTGGCCGATGGAACCAGCCAGATTAATCACCCTGATAATCGTGTTTTCGTCAGTAACCACGTGTTGAATTCTGATCTTGATGTTTCATCCATTAAAAATCACTCGATCCCCGAAAGTTTCCGTGCCGGCATCTACGTGTTCCTATTGCCGATTCTCCTTCCGCCCCATATCCCTGCCACCGTGAACTCGGTTAACGGTTGCCTCAATCACAGATTGTCTATACTGGTCAACAAGATCAGCGAGAAATTGAACAGAAGAGTGAACGACAACGCGAATTTCAACTTGCCCATGGTAAGAACGCCACCGTCCTTGGCAGACTGTGTAGCAGACAAGCCGATTTATGTCAACAGGGTATGGAATGATGCCCTCCACTATGTGATCACATTTCCCAGAAAGTATGTCTCGTTGGGCACTGAACATACTATTAACATTAAGCTTGTGCCGTTGGTAAAAGATGTGATCATCAAGAGGATCAAATTCAACATCTTGGAGAGGATTACTTACCTTTCTCGTGACCTTACTAGAGAATACGAATACGATGGAGACGATCCATACTTGGCCAGATCGTCCACTAAGAATCGAGAGAGAGTGGTCCATGTCTGTGAATTGAAGACGAAGAACAAATCTTCAGCAACCACCTTTCCCGAGCCTTTCAAGGAAGAAGTGATCAAGTGTCCAGAAAACAACATTTTATACTCGTGCTACGAACCAAGCAAGAATGGTGCAGAAGGTGGCGATGTGATGGTTGCTTCTCCTTTGGATATCAATATCGCGTTACCTTTCCTCACCAGTCGTGCTGATAAGGGTATCGTCACCAACAATCACGAAGAGCCTGGAGATCTCGACTTGAAGAGAACTTTCACCAATTCGTCGGGTGTCGGTAATCATTCCAGACATAACTCGAATCTGGGACTGATAGTTTCATCTTCGCCTCTCATTGGGACTCATGAAACTCACATCAGCCATGTCAACGAAGAACAGCTCTTGAACAGCCAGCTCGGTGAAGATGTTTTAGTACTCGATTCCTCGTCCATGGCTCCCAACGAACTGAGGGCTAGAGATAGCCTTTCACAGGGCTGCACTTCTACATCAAGAGCACTTGCACCCGACTCCAATTTCCGTCACATCCAAATATCTCATCGTCTTCAGGTTTGCTTCAGAATCTCGAAACCCGATCCCACTGATAATTTCAGAATACACCACTATGAAGTTGTGGTGGATACTCCAGTTATATTGATAAGTGCAAGATGCAACGACGAGTCTATTCACTTACCTCACTATGATGAAATTGAGAATGAGGCACCTCCGCCCGAGTCTCGGCGTGGGATCAGTTTCAGAACTCCTACCTATAACCAAAGCGGTGTTTCTATTAAGCCCTTGAGTGAATTTGGAGATGAACAACTTCCTTCGTTTGAGGAAGCCTTGTCGGCAAATGCTTCTCCAATAATGAGATCAGTCTCGTTGACCGAGACCCAAATCAGCCGAATGAATTCATTGACACCTTCGGACCCAGCACCAGCCTACGAGCGGTCACCAAGTATCTCCGATGAATTGATTACTCCTTTGAGTATTGATGACTTGGTCATTGATCCTTCAAAGGGTAGTGGTCGCAGACGTCAATCAGTGATTAAATCGTCGTTGGTGAGTTCATTTGCTCCGACATCGAGCCCGTTGAATCGAACTGATGATTCAGTGGTTAGCACGGAGTCGTCATCTTCAAAAAGCATGATTTCGTCCTCAGTGTCAGTTAGTGCAGGTACAACTGGAACGTCGGGAACATCAGGAAGTTCAGGAAATAAGGGGGACACTTCATTCTCAGAAGGTGCGCAATCTCTTCCAAGACCGATTTCCGCAATCAGCGATGCAGAATCTATCATCACCCCGGCCGCTTCGGTGACGAGCCCTCTGGAAAGTGATTCTGAAGGACCAGAACTCTACACCCCCGTGGTTGGACAGTCACTTGCTGGATGGGCTTCCGAAGAGCAGGACTCGCAATCTGATAAGGAGCAGGCTCCAAGCAGATTAGTCGATGATGCAGAGAGTGTGTTCACTCTTGATTCACTATTTGTTCAGAAGCTTCCTTTACTTCAAAATATCAGCCAGGACAACGTCCAGAATGAAACATGCTATACGAGCCAGCCCATTGAGGATTTGAGCAAAATGCTGACAGACACCCTCAACGACGAGGTTCAGTCGCCCAACATGTTTCATGCCTACTGATTTAATATTTCTAATAATATTCCTTTTACCGTTTGCTAACATACATCTCGTGTGTCTACACCCGTACACCCACCAGTATCGTATCATAGTAGTTGGATACTCATGTAAAGCAAGCAGAATTCGTCAAGAAGTCAGGTACTAATGAGTCTCATCCCCAAGAATGGCAAAGTAGCCGTGGTGGGGGCTGGAATATCTGGTCTAACATATACATACTTCCTTCTGAAGCTTCGACCAGACGTATCGATCTCCATTTTCGAGTCACTAGGACGACCTGGCGGCTGGATCAAGACAGAGAAACTCAATGACAATGGAAACGAGTTGACACTTGAAAAAGGACCCAGAACTCTCCGTGGAGTTAGCGACGGAACTTTACTTGTAGTGGATATTATGAAGAATTTGCAATTAGAGGATCAGGTGGAGGTAATGAAATCATCGTCTATTTCCAACCGCAAGTGGCTCTTGGATCCGTCGAATAATCTTGTTCAGGTTCCGAACTCGGTGGCTCTGTTTTTAAAATTTTTAGCAAGCGATATTACCCAGGGTTTAATCCCAAGCATTTTGAGAGAGCCATTCAAAAGACAACGGACCGATTCACAGGACGAATCGATCAGATCATTTATTTTGGGTCGATTTGGTTCTCCTGCTATCGCCGACAACGTGTTAAGTGCTGTAATGCATGGAATTTACAGCGGAGATGTGTCCAAATTAAGTGTTCGGGCCACATTGCCTCTGTTAGTGCAGATGGAAAAGGAAGACGGGTCAGTTGTGAAGAGTGTCTTGCGAAAAATGATTTCTAGTAACGGTAACGGGCCTGGTACGTCACTAAACGAGTCACTTGGCAAGTATCAACAGTTGATCTCTCCGGGAGCTAACCTTCAGGAACTTTCTAAATCTCTCAAGAAGTTTCCAATCTTGAGACTTCATGATGGACTCCAGGTGCTACCGAACGCATTGGCGGATCTGCTTCTGCGAAGCAAAAATATTACTATCATCTATAGTTGTCCAGTGGAGAGTATTGAGATGGAATCTTGTGCATTAGTTGTTGATGGAACAAGGAACACCTACGATCACATTAGATTTACGCTGGGAGCTGCCAAATTGCTGGAGGCTGTTAATGAAGCTGCACTTCAATCAGTTCTCAACATGTTTGAATACTCTTCCATCTTCTTAGCTAACGTGTACACGAAAAAAGGCGGACTTATACCCGCCGGCGGAAACGGGTTCGGTTTTCTTGTTCCAATCAGGAACGCCAATCCAGAGTCACTATTAGGTGTTATTTTCGATTCAGACACGGAACTGGATGCCCAGAAATTCTTTGGAGGCTCTGCCGTTGGCCAAGTTCCGTACGAAAAAGTGACCTTGATGATGGGAGGACACTACTTCAACACAAGAGGGATTCCGTCCAACAGCATCAACCTCAGCGCGGTCAGAAACGTTTTGACAAATATATTGCGAGTGGAATTGGACCAATACAACGTTGTGTTAAGGGACGAAGCTGCCGAATCGTCCAAGAATGTGAAATTGGATGAGAATGATCTTCTCATCTCTTACAACCTTCACACGAATTGTATCCCACAATACAACGTCGGTTTCCTTGACAGAGTGGACGAAATGGTGCGTCTTGTTGCAGAAATGTCCAACAAAAAGGTGAGTATAGGCGGTACTAGTTTGGGAAAGTTGGGTGTGCCCGATTGTGTGATGAATAGCCTCGAAGACGCATTGGCACAAGTGGAGGAGGTTAATTAGGTTGATATTGGTAATTTATTGGCTATGGTACATAGTATACAAAAGCTCTAATGCAAGGGTGGAATGGAGTCGAGCAATTAAACGAGACGACTGGAGCAATTAATCGAAACGACCAGAGCTATTCTTCTGCCAATAGCTTCTCGGCCAGTTCAATACATTTAGACTTGGTTCTAGAGAAGTCGATGCGCAATGGCTTGCCAAAAAAAGACTGATCCAGTAGTATTTTCAATGACCGAACTGCTGCTTCTTTGCTTTCCATTACGACGTGGGCCTGCCCTCTCATCTTCACGTTGATGTCTAGAACATCACCATATGAGGAAAAGAGAAGATACAAGTTGTGTTTGAGGAGCGCTCGATTGATCTTATCGTTGAGATTCTGGATATATAGAGTCTGTTGGACCTCCAGTCGAGACTTTTTGGATGAGCTGGCAACGTCGCTAGCTCGTCTTTTAGGAGGTTTGGCCATAAAAAGTGGTGATAGTAGACAGAGCAGGATTTCAGTACAGGAACACATAGTGAAAGGGTCAGGTGGGATTTGATAAACCAGAAGATTTATATTCTAGAATGAATTGAATAGGAAAAATTCTATGTATTTATGCTCCGCAAGAACTAATTTGATTCTATTTAATCATTTTCAGCGCATCGTCTTCTGATTATATGTAATCATGTTTACCAGCATCTTCTGATTCTATATAGTTGTAACTCCGGGTAGACGCTCCAAGTAGTATATTTCTATGGAATCTGAGTTTGATTCTACCAATGTATGCTGTGGATCCTATAATCATTGTAGCATCAGACTGTTGGGAAGCTTTATAAGATCCGGATTGAGGTGAGCATCAATAGACCAACTGAGTGGAGAGAAGATTTCAGAAGGACAACCAAGAGATTCACAAAAACAAATTACATTTCCTAAAGTGTTGGTTTCATTTAATTTTGGAATTCGAGGTCTTTCTAATGGATAAAGCTCATGGATAGGATGGAACCGACTTATCACTTGTCAGATATTGATGAAGGTTCCAACGGACTGATATCATATTCCCCTTTCTGAATTCGAATGCGCTAGTTGACCATATTTCTCCAGTTCTGCTTCTGCAGTTCTACTTCCCATCCTACATATCCTCCTCGTACATCATACCGATTCACCATAATTTACTGGTCCAAAATAGACTTCACAAACTCAACATAATCAACGTTACCATCTGGGGTCACATTCACACCCTTCAACAATTCGTCCACCTCAGAGTCCGTCAACTTCTCTCCGATAGATGTCAAAATGTATCTCAACTCGCCAACTCCAATGTAGCCAGTCTGCTCCTTGTCAAACACCTGGAATCCCTTGATGTAGTCTTCAGGAAGCCCCAATGGCTTGAATCCATCTGGTCTGTTGATGATGTTCTGGTAGGTGTCGAAATCAAATTCGGGCAGCTTGACGGAATCCTGCAACTCGGAGATTTCTGCCAAAGTGGGATTCTGGCCAACGGCTCTCAACAAGTCTCCCAAGTGTTCAATGGGGATCTTTCCAGTGCCTTTCTTATCGAATAAGGCGAACGCATCCTTGTAAGTTTTAGTGTTGGACTGGAGTTAGTACTGATATCTATAAGTGAGAAACTATGAAGTCAAATCGACATTATAAAAAGAGGCCCTGTATTGGCTGACTGGAAATTTGGACCACAGTCATTTCAGAACATGATACTCTACATACCATTTTTGCTTAAGAAGTATTAACGTGTTGAGACCAGTTCGATATATTCGAGAGGAAGTAAACAAAAGCACGTGACCTGGCGAGTCTTTGCTTGGATGGAGAATGTTGAAGTAATGGAAAGGCAGTTGTGAATGGTAAGCGTATTGTAATTTTATAATTCTCCGTTTTGGAATTTTCTTTCTCTTAATTTTCCCGTCTTATCTACTTGTTCATTGAGTATGCTCACGTTGCCAACCTCCTAGTACTCGATCAATGATCGCTTTCGACGCTAATTGAAGATTGACATAAATGAAACTATGTTGAACTGGTATAGAAATTGTAAGATTATTTTCTGCATCCTAGTTTTTCCTTCCCACTATTGTTCCTCTGATCTTCGTCTGACTATCCACTATCATTGATGTATGCACACTCTGATCATCACTATATCTCTTTATGGATCACAATGGAGCAAAACGACGGAAATTGGTTCCGTTGGAAGACTCACAGTCCAGTAACTTACATGACGGTACGTTCAAGCCCGGCAATATCATATCCCTCCGAATCTGGAATTTCACCACCTATTCCTATGGAGAATTTAACTTGTCTCCAACATTGAATATGATCATTGGCCCCAACGGAACAGGTAAATCTACCTTTGTTGCTGCAGTATGTTTAGGTTTAGGTGGAAAGGTCGACTTAATCAAGAGAAAAACCATGGACTCCATGATCAAATCAGGAGAGAGGGAGAGTACCATTGAGATCACATTGAAGAACGAATCAGGAAAGCCGAACTTGGTCATTGAGAGGAAATTCTTCCTCAAGCAGGCAAAATCCCAGTGGAAGGTTGACGGCTCCACCTCAGACATCAACGATGTGCGTCTGATTGTAAAGGAATTCAACATTCAGCTAGATAACCTTTGCCATTTCTTACCCCAAGAACGAGTAGCGGAATTTGCTTCGTTAACTCCCGAAAAGTTGCTACTAGAAACAGAACGAACGGTCGGAGACAACACTTTGCTCGAAAAGCATGAATTACTCATTGAACTCGATACCACATGGGTGGAACTCTCGCAAAAGATCGAATCACTCGAGGAAACGATTTCTAGCCACGAATCCGATATTAAAAAGTTCGAGAATGAGGCACGAAAGTACCAGGAGTACGAAGATAAGACGAAGAATATCGGCTATCACAAGAAACTCTTACCGTACGCGAAACTTCAGGATATCAAGGAGCAGATGAAGAGTCTAAAATCAGTTCGAGATGCAGCTAAGAAGGCACTTCAGGAGTTTGCTATGAATGCTATGCCCTTGGAGAACCATCACAAGAACTGCAAGGAGGAAATGAAACTGTTGGAACGTGATGTCAGCTTCTTGAGTTCTAAAATTCGTCTGTTGAACTCTAAATGTGAAAAAGCTGATAGAGACGCCTCGGAAGCTCAGCAAGAAGCCGAGGAGTTGAAGAACAAAATCATAACGTATCATTCCAGGTCCAAGAACCAAAAAGTGGAACTTGAAAAGATGATTACTGAGAAGGAGGAAATGAAACGGAAGCTTACAAGAATGGAGGATGTTGACGAGGAAGAAGTTTCAAGGTTATCAGGCGAACGCCAGGTCGAATATGGCGAGAAGGTTCGTCTAGAGGAGGAGTACGACGCAACAAAGTTTGAAATGAATGCATTGAAACGAGACCTCCAAGTCAGCGAATCCAGATTTCGAGAGGAGCGCAAGAAGCTTGAAAACAATGATAGACTAGAAATCTTGAAAACGCGCGGCACACGATACAGATTAGAGCTCATGGAAAACGCATACAATGCTCATATTCTTTTGCGAAAGGAGCAAAGGAACCTTAAAGTCAAGTACTATGAAGCACCGATTGTGTCATGTCATGTTACGGATCAGAAGTATGCAAAGTTTTTCGAAAAGGTTGTTGATAACAATTCTTTATTTGCCTTCTTCTTTGATAGTGAAGATCAGTACCAAAGAGTGTCGTCGGTCATCCCGAAGAATATGAACATTCCAATGAGAGTTGCTCCAAATTCTCCTTTAAATCAACCAATGCCAGTTGAAAGATTGCGGCAGCTTGGATTTGATGGATATTTATCTGATTTCATTACTGGGCCTGACACAGTTATTAGGGGATTGATGCATCGTTCCTTTATTCATTGCATACCTGTTGCGCTGAAGCCTGTACATCAAAACACCATTAACAAACTTCTTGAACCCAGAAGTGATGGAAGGGCAACCTTTCTGAAGTTTGTGGTTGAAAATAATTTGTACATGGTGGGACGTTCGAGATACGGCTCCAAGCAGTTCTTCTACCAGACAGAACATATCGGAGGAGCACAGCTCATGGGGTCGGAAGGATTGACTGAAGAAGTCAAAAGAGAAATTCAAAAGAGAGTTCACGATTTGATGTCTCGCATGGGCGAATTAAAAAACTCTAGCATGCAGTTAGAAGAAAAGAAAAAGCAGCAACAAGATCACCTCATGGGCATCGATGAAAAGTTGAAGAAGTTGGATATAGAATCGAGGGCACTAAGAAAGAAGAAAGAGGCTAAAACTAAGTTGGAGGATACTATCAGGCATTCAGAATCCAGAATTCGCCAATTGTCCGTGAGCACAACTCAAGATTACAAGGACAAGATAGAAAGAGCTGAGCAATCATTGCTAGACAAGTACCTCCAATTCTCAGACTTGCAGAATCAAATCACCAGCTATACGGAGGAGGTTGTGGCAACTACCCTTCAACAAAAGCAGAAAGAACTTTTACGCCAGCAACTGGAGAACAAGTCTCTTGCATTCCAATCCCTCATTCTGGAGCTTGACCAAAAGAAGGTCGATTTGCAAGAGAAGTATAAAGAAGCGAAGAGCAAATACGATGAGTATAAGAAGGGAGATGCGGCCAGGGAAATTCGACAACAGAATTTATCTGAGGAAGAAAGGGAATTGGTCAGAAAATTGGCCGAAGATTACCTTGCGCAGAATAGGCTCTCAGAGCTGTATGTTTTAACAAAGATTGAACAGCTAGAGGACGATATTTCTGTTCTTTCTAATGTGGATGGAGGATCTCTTGAGCTTCTCAAGTCCAAACGGTCTGACCTTGAAATAGCAGAGAGGCAATTGCCAGATTTCACGAGCAAGAAGGAACACCTCAAAGAAAGAATGGAGAAAATCTCCGTACCATGGGAAAGGGAGCTTGACGAAATGGTGAACCAAATCTCTGCAGCATTTCAGAAGAACTTTATTACCGTCGCTAGTGATGGACAAGTTGAGATGGTGAAGCTGGAACGGTACAAAGATTGGAAACTCCAGATTTTGGTCAAGTTTCGAGAGAATTCCGAGCTCAAGGTTTTGGATCATCAGTCGCAATCTGGTGGTGAAAGAGCAGTGTCAACAATTTTCTTCATAATGTCTCTTCAGGGATTGAGCAACGCTCCTATTCGAATTGTTGACGAGATCAACCAGGGAATGGATCCCAAGAACGAAAAGATGGCACACAAATACCTTGTCCATACAGCTTGCAAAGAGGGCCTGTCACAATACTTCTTGGTCACTCCTAAGTTGTTAACTGGACTTTACTATCATCCAGGAATGGCAATTCATTGTATTTTTACTGGTCCACTACTCAAGGAAAATGACCACAAATCAAAGGGTTCACGGTTTTTGGACTTCCAGCGAAGCACATTTGTCGAATCATAATATATACAAGAGTTTTGGGATCTATTTCTGTAAGAATGCAATGGCAGCACCAAGTCGCTCAAAGTACTTGTCTGGACCAATTAGATCAATCAAGACTGGAATGGTCAAGCCAGGAACACCTCCAGATAAGGCAAATCTCGTAGCTTGGAAGATTTCCTTCTTGGAAGTATTAGGGACCTCAGCCAAAATGGTCTCAACTGGAAAATGATCTTGTTCAGTTGCATTCTTCTGCAAAGATATCAAGATCTCGTAGACAGAATTGTCTTGCGGCCTCTCAACTTCAGTATAGTTCACATCCCGGAACAAGTAAGAGTGTACGTTCTCAAAATCGTAGATAGTGGTGAGCGATGGTCCCACGGCAGCCACAGCTTTGGTCAAGAAATCCTTCGAAAACTGATGGCCAGCAACGTTCAAAAAATGTGGGTAGTACTCGTCGATCAATTCAGCCAACTTTTGAGGATCAGCGATCCGAGCAGTTAAATGATGCTTGTTGAAGAAATACAACTTATTGTCGTTGACCTTGGCGTTTCCCTTAGTCAAGTGATCCAACGAAAACTGCTCCTCCAACTGCTTCAAAGTCATCACTTCACTAGAAGTCTTAAACTTCTGGGGACGCGGAGGAGACCAACCAAACAAGGCGCAGAAATTCGTCAATGCCTCGGGAAGGATCCCCTGTTTCTGCATGCTAAGAACTCCGATGTCACCCTGGCGTTTCGAGAGTTTCTTGTCTTCCAATGAAGTCAAAAGCGGAATATGAATGAATTGTGGAGGTTCCCAACCGAATGCCCTATACAACGCCACATGTTTTGGTGTTGAGGTGAGCCACTCTTCACCTCTGACAACATGAGTGATTTTCATCAAATGGTCATCTACTACATTGGCAAAATGGTATGTAGGTAACCCATCCAGTTTGAGAATGACAAAATCATCGAAGCGACGATCAGTTTGGTTGTATTGAGGTTGCAAATTTAAGCTTCCATGGAGTAGATCCAGAAATGGTTCGTAGACATCGGGCGAACGGAACCTGACTGTCCACTCTGGTCCATTTTCTGTATGTTCGTGTAAGCACTTTCGGTCATAAGTCACGGTGGTGGGAGGTTTCAACTTCATAGCCGATTCTCGGAGACCGAGAAGTCGATCTTTGGAGCAGAAACACTTATATGCGTGACCCGACTCGATCAACTGGTCGGCATATTTTTTGTAGATGTCAGTTCTGTCTGACTGACGATATGGCTGATATGGGCCTCCTACAACTGGAGACTCATCGGGATTCAATCCGCACCACTTAAGAGACAGATAGATATCTTCCTCAGCACCGGGAACTAATCGCGTTTGGTCCGTATCTTCCAATCTGAGAAGAAACTGGCCATTCGTGCTTTTGGCCAATAAGTAGTTGTAGAGAGCAGTTCTAAGTGAGCCAAGATGGAGAAAACCAGTTGGAGACGGAGCAAAACGGGTTCTTACGGGGAAATCGGGATGGACCGATTTCGACCTGACAACCAGCGGCTTCTTGAGCTTGGCCTTGAGTGAAAGTTTCGACAACAGTCGTAGTGTGGGATGCATATTGGCTTCGAAAGTGATTCTTTGACTAAGAAGTATTTGGAATACACCAGTGCCTCCGCACGGAAGCTGCGAAAAAACGTTAGGGTATTTCAGAATTGGGCTATTAAAAAAGAATTGGGTAAAATGGAAAAAAATTCTAAACAAAAACTTCCCGGAATGAAGAAAACGTTGCAGTGCGATAGTTCTAGAATCGAAACGAAATTGGAGTTTTGGTTGGCGTCGCCAGATCATAACTACTCTTTCCATCCATTATCCTGCACGTTCTGCAACCGAAGTCTTATGCACACCTTCAATTGCCGCAAAATTTTCACTCTTCTTAGTGTCAGATCAACTTGTTCACAAGTTTGCCAATCCCACATTCTAACCAAACACTCTTTTAAAAAATGCCACAGGCCCTACTTCGCCTGTCTCGGATGCAGGCCCCGACCCTGCACCCCCAGGCCACCCACAGCATCCACATGCAGCAGTTCTACTTGCACAAACTGTTTGATTTGGTTTCGGACGCCGAGTTTCTTCCCCTGATCCCCTCAGATCCCGTCTCCACCGCCATTCAAATGCAAGAATCGGCCAGTATGGCCAACAACAATCCCGTGGGTCAATATCTGCCCCACATGAGTCCGGCTTTAAGGCAAGAAACGGTGTACAACGGCCAGAGGTCCAGAAGATATAGCGGCCAGTTTTTGCGTCAGCATCTTTTTGGAGGTAAGAGAGCCGATTACGCACAGTACCGTTCGGGATAGGATAATTATATATATATTGGGCGGAATTTAGAGGATACTGGATTGGGCCCCGGAGCATAGATAGAGATAGAAAGAGAGGCACAAAATTGAGAATGGTGATATCGAAGGAAAACATAGTAATGGGAGAACCATTTGAGAAAGAAATTGGAAGATTCGAAGAATCTCGAATGGAGGTCTGGATTTAGAATAGTAATAGAATGGAGTGGTGTGTTCTGGTAGTTCACTGTATGGGGGTCTTTCATTCTTGGTACCTAGATTTCTGGGTATTCTGTGCGTAACAAACGAAATGTCACCTCTCTCCTGCAGAATGGCCAACGGTGCCACCAGATGCCCCAAAGGCAACGCAAACTGGGACAAATCGGATGAAATAGAAATATATCTCATATCAATCATCAATGGCACTCTCCGAGAAGCTCCGGCTCCAAGATATCTATAAATTACATTGCGGTACTTCTTCTATCTCATCACTCACCCATCTCTGCCCACTTATCCCAGCAAACACCCTCCACACCCTAAAACGAATATATAATATTCCAAAGAACTCTCCCACACTACACTACAACTACCGCAAGAATAATTAAAGCATGAAACCTTTAACAACCTCGCCAGTCCGGTTTTCCCCGTAGGTCTGACTGCATGACGGTTCTTAGTGGCGGACAGGTCAGTTTTACGCACCATAATTAAGTATATATAGGGATCGTCTCCTCACTCATCAGACTTCACCAAATGTGCAGAAGAAAGTGGGACCACAAACACGACGCAGCTTCTGAGCAATCCGAAGCGATGTCGCCCTATGACGACGAAATCAACCGTTTCTTTGACAAAGTCGCTCTGGCTACTTCGTCTCTTGCTTCCATAACTAAGAAAGTGGTGGGAACAACTTACGACTACGCAAACACCGATTTCTCTCAATGGAAACATCCTTCCATTCGCGAAATTGACGATAACGTCGACAGTTACGTCAACAGACCCTACCAGACCCGCAGCGGCGGCGAATTGGACCCAGAACGGCCATTTAGTATGCCATTCAGAGTTCCATTTGATCTCTTCAATGTTTTTGGATCAACGGGAGGACGCACCCCATATGGAATCTACTCACACAAAGGTCCCTCCACTCGCGAATATAATGATTGTCTCAGAAAAGACGGCACTTCTGTGTGGGACTCCGAAGGGTACTGGAGATGTTTGTTCCCCAACAGCGAAGTTCCGGTGAGATTGTTGGAGTACAAAAAGAACCATTTGGCGGGCCAGATCTTGACCAAAGAGGACTTTGAAGATGCGCTGCAGGGCTACCCACCCAACGACGACGGCGTGATAGATTTGGGACCCAAGGGAGTGTTCTTCAAGCAATTCAATGAGTACTTGAAGTGGAAGAACACCATGTATGAGAATGTGCGGAAACAGAGAGAAGTGTCGCGGAAACGCATGCGTGAGGCGATGTACTCCGGGCTGTTGGAGAAACCTTTGGGAGAACCTTCACCCGGAGTGATTTCCACTACTGTTCAGAGTTCGATGGACTCGAACTACGACACCAACGAGGTTGTTTTGCGTGAGGCGAAGACGGAAGTTTTCAGCGATGGAACATCGACGACGAAACACGTCACCAAGACCAAACCTTTCGGAGGTCGTGAATGGACTATTGTGAATGAAGAGCTGCGGTCAGAAGACACCAAGAATGGGTGGTTCTGGAACTCGAAGTAGTCTGGAACTCGAGTGGGTGGATTTTTGGGGAACCCTGGAGGTGTCCTAGGGCTTGGATTTAGGTATATGGAATGTTTGCAATTCAGAGAAGTAACACGAGAGGCTGTAGATCGGGGAGTGTGGAGAGTGTAACTGGCGGGTTGAGATGCTATGAATAATTAAATTGATGGAAGGTTTGATTTGTGAAGATCACTGATTATTCGTTTCTCTTGTTTTGTCTCATTCTATTCATCTCTATTCATCACTATTCATCTCTATTCATCTCTATTGATCTCTATTCATCTCTCGCTTGGATTTTCTTTTCTTTTGTACGTTTGCATCCATTTCATCTCTTTACACTTACTACATCTCTTTCACTTTCCATCTGCTTCATGTCTTGTCACCCTGTTACCTCTATTCGTCAGATATACTTCTCACCCCTCTATCTCTCTCATTTATCAAATTTATCTCTATGCATCTGTTTTAGCTCATTTCCTCTTTATTCACTACTCTTTTCATCACATTTCATCACATTTTTTATCTCTTTCATATTATTTTTTTTATCTCTTTCATCTCATTTTTCTCTTTATCGCTTGTACTTCTTATAATCACTGCATTCACTTTCTTGATTCGCTTAACTCGCCAATCCCTTCCACCTCTATATTAATCTCTGCTTCCTATCCATTTCTGTTATATTTACCTACGTTTTCTCCCTCTTTTCTTTCTACTATACTCTCTCTTTGGTCTATTTTTTATGTTTTTGCTCCTTCCTCACTATCACTCTTCCTCTCCTTCCATCCTCATATCGGCCTGTATACCATCTCAACCATAATCAACTATCACCTCCACCAACATCATGAATCCCTTGAACAAAATCATCTTTCTATCGGCATTCCTTGCGTTTGGATTCCTCCTCATCCTCCTTTCATGTGCTCTCTACAACAACTGGCACCCCCTCTGGGTGATCGCCATCTTCTTGGTGGCTCCACTACCAAATATCATTCTGTCGTCAGTGGAGAATAGCAGAGACGATTTTTTGACGTTCAGCAACGACCACGGAAACACCCCCACTCCATTGGAGGAGATATCAAAGTTCCTCACGGGTCTCTTGATCGTCAGCGGCATCTCTTTGCCAATTACCATGTACCATACTAACTTGATTGGGTTGGGGTCGATGGTGATGAGTATTGTGGGCGGAATGATAGTGTATGGGGATATCATTGTGTTTATATGGTTTTTCAGTGAGCATGAGGAGGTGAACGACGACTTTAACTTTTAGGTTTGGAGAAACAAGTGAGTACACCGATTAGTCACTGGACAAAACAGATAGCGCTAGAGGAAGTTCTTCGGTGACGTAAAGAAGGTATATCAATTGCCTGAACCGTCGATTACTGTATCATTATTCCCTCTAATTAAGCACCACTAGCAACAATATAAGAATCACCGTCAACACAATGATCGTAGCAAGACTACCGTTCTCCCTTACTTTCCGCTGGAACTCTCTGATATTATTGGACGCCCGCCCTAGCCTGTTGGCCGAATTGTCCACTCCTCTCTCCAAATCATTGAGAATGATGAGATGCTCGTCGAGTTCGTCTCCAATCGATCTCCCCATCGAATGTTGTATGCGGACCAGGTCGTGGAGCTGGTCTAGACTTTGGTCCTGCTCCAAAAGATGCTGCTGGTGTTGTGCAAAAAGCTCTTGGTTGGCCGTATCTACCGACAGAAGGGTGTTTCGATCGGCTTCTTCTTCTTCGTCCCTATATGGACGGAAATTGGTGGAAGTGCCCATGAGTTGGCTGCGCAACTGTTCGGTGTCTTCCGCATCATCGCCGCCATCATAATCTTTAAAGCGAACTGACTTCCGGGCGGCTCGTTCCACCACTTCAGTAGCTATTTTCTCGGTAAAGAGGTATTCTTGGGTATCAACATAGGGATCGGCATTCAACTCGGTCAAAAGGAGCGAGTACGAGTCCACAGTGGCGGAAAAGTCCTGGGCAAACTCGAGAGTAAACCCGGAAGCGATATCTTGACGCTGGTACTTTAACTCTGTCTGAATTTTGGCTAGCAAGTTGATTAAGTCCAAGTTGTCTGATTGAGACGGCGAGAGCTTCAACACGGAGATCATGCGGGTTCGCTCTTCAAGGAGGCCGCTGAGCTGATCCAAATGTGATTTGATTTTTGTTTGCTGCGTTCTGATGTTTTTTGCTGTGACGGTCATTAGGATGAGTAGCAGATGAGACTTGGATCTTTGATACTGCAGGTGAGGAGGAGAGGAATGGGTGGAGCTAAGTAGATGTGAGTAGATTTGGAGATATTTGGTTATATCTTGAGGAAATTTGAGAAATTTGAGCAGAATGGAAATAGAAAGGAAGAAGAATGTCGGCATCTTACTTGATATTCTGTTGCGTGGCCAACGGAGCTATCTGTGATAATGTCTCATTATGGTATATTAATGAAAAAGTGGAGGGTGATTCTGAAACCAGCAGCTGAACTCCACAGAACTCACGAGATATAGAAGTGAAAGTGGTGCAATAACTCAATATTGCAGCCGCTTAGTGTTTGAAATTGATAGCGCAAGATAGTGCAAAACATTGTTGCACAAATATCTAGGACTGCTGCCATGAATCATTGAATATACGGAAACAACCCCTCTTTCTCCACTGTGTATGTATTCATCGCCACACACAGAGCCAAAGCTTCCGCAACTTCCGCCAAACACTCCTCAATTTGTGCCGACTCTTCAGCGGCCATATCAGTCATGTAATCTAGCATACTGTGTAGTAGACGCGAACCATCTTGAATTGGAGCGGTTTCGGCGGCTACCAGAAGCAGCAAGGGATTTTTCAGCAGTAAAGGGCTCTTTGCAGATTTGCGTGGCGACAGCTGGACAGATGTAGCCGCCGTGGTATCGGATAAAATGGAATCTGAGTCCAGGGCAAGTTGGTCGATTTCGAAAAGTTGGAACTGAAGTGCATCGAGCTGGCCGTAGATTTCCTGTTTCATCGAGAGTGAGGTACAGTGAAAGAAAAGAGAGGATTTAAGAAAGAATTGAAGGAAAAGAAGATCCAAGAAAAGAAGGTTTGGAGAATAGAAGTAATCAATATTAGGTCTGGCTGTAATGGTATACAGGTGAAACATAATATCGAGGCGTTCGCGTCGCACGCCAGAGGAATACACTGGGGGATAGGGATGGGACTGGGATTGGGTCTAGTCGGTGATTTGGATTCTTCTCTTATCTGGTTTCTAGTTTAGCGTTTGGTTTCTTTATTTGTGGTTTTTTTTTATGGTTTTGTTTTGTTATTGGTTTTGTTTATGGTTTTCTCTATCGTCTCTACCCAATCTCTCCTGTAGACTGGTGCAGGTAAAAAATACATTACAGGACTATAAGAAGGAGGCTAGCCCAACACACTTTCAAAATTGGAAATGGCCGCCCAACTGTTCTTCCCGAATCATTTAATAAATTTTTTGTTGACGCTCTTTACCTTTTGATACTTTTTTTTTCTTTTTTCTTTCTTCTCCTTCTGTTCTCTCGCTTCCTTCTCATTTCGCTCTCGTGCTCTCTGGGCTCAGTTCTCACTTTCTCTACATTTTCGCAGTCTTTCTCCAATTCCTCGCACTTCGTTCCCTAAATTATTTCTTACTCTCTATACTTACTTCTTTCACTAATTCTCTTTGACAACAGCCCTCTGTACTCGTCTCTCCACTTCTCTCATTTCCTTCTCATTTCCTTCCTCCTCCCTTCCATTTCTCTCTCAATACTATACCAGTACTCATCAACTTCCTGTACCTGGCTCCAACTAATGTCTACCAGAATGCCCAAAGTACTTGTAGTCGGCTCGGGCGGCGTCGGGACCATCGCCGCACTTTCGCTCTCGCTCAATGGAAAGTGTGAAGTCACCTTGGTAGTTCGGTCTGATTACGATCACGTCTCTCACAACGGTTACACTATCAAATCCGTCTCGTACGGAACATTCTCTGGGTGGAAACCTTCCACCATTGCCCGGTCAGTGGCCGAAGCTGCTGCAAATGGCCCCTACGATTTTTTAGTAGTCACAACAAAGAATATTCCCGATGGCCCAATCACTTGTGAGGAAATCATCCGTCCTGCTGTCACCGACGGATTCACCACTATTGTGTTGATTCAAAACGGTATCGACATCGAAAAACCCATGATCGAGCAATTTCCCAACTGTGCGGTGGTGTCTGTGGTGTCGCTCATTGGCTCCGCTAATGTCAATTGCGTGGTGAACAACTCTCACAAGGATGTAATCTTGGTGGCACCTTTCAACAACCCAAACATCACCAGTGAGGTGTCAACAGAAAAGACGCGGCAGTTTGCCGAATTGTACCAGAACGCCGATTCTACTGCTAACTCCGTGGTCGTGGAAGAGAGCGCTGGCCGGTCACGGTGGGACAAATTGGTCAATAATGCAGTATTCAACCCGGTCACGGCCATTACGGGGCTCGACGTCAACCGATGCCAGATCAACGGCGCAAACAGGGGCATTTTCTCTGCGGCAATGGACGAGATTTATGTTATAGCCGCTAGTGAGGGTGTGGTTGTCGATTCGGGTGCAAAGAGCAAGTTTCTTCATGTGGCTGATGGATCTTTCTACAAGTCATCGATGTTGGTAGACTTGGACAAGTCGCAGTTGATGGAGCTGGAGGTGATTTTGGGAAATCCGCTTCGCATTGCTGCGAGAAACGGGGTTCCGACACCAATTCTTTCTGTATTGTATGAGATGTTGAAGATGACTCAGTTCCGTACTAAGGAGAAGATTGGCATGGTAAAGGTGACGGAGAGCAGGTATGTGGGGCGTAACAGTGACGATTATGAGGCGATATTTGCTGAAGAAAATGGGATGAAGATGAGGAGAGCAAACACGATTGATTGAGTTGTTGCAAAAAGGATGTAGATGTTAATAGATTCCAAGAGTTAAAACCAAAGTAGGTTTTTCTTGTTTTACAGCATGGTCATTTCTATTTAAAGGTACCACCAAGGCATAGTTATTCCTATTTGAATGTTATGGAATGACATAGTTGTTCCATCCAGACATACATCAAGGACCCGCAGTTATGTTTATAGGAATAAGCACATACTTCGGTATAACTTTAATCATTTACATCGTACAACAGAAAAAATAAATATAACTAAGTTCGGTGATCAGTGTTCAATTGGGCCGTCCTCACGTTGCCGTCTTTCAGTAAGAGATCTTGCAATTAACTCTACCTCTTCCATTGCAGAAGTTCCCACAGAAAATGACGTCCCCACAGAAAATGACGGCCCCACAGAAAATGACGTCCTCACAGAAAATGACGTTCCCAAAAATAAGATTCCACATAACCAACGGAATCTACGATTACCATGTTGGTGTCGCAACATTCTAACGGAATGGAACCTACTCTCCATTCTTACCTGTTCCTTCACCTCACATATCACAAAAACCTCCAGCAATAACGCACCAGATGCCACCCCGTAGGTTGCCGCGGCATTCTCCCATATCGGAGTTTACTCTCTTGTAATTATCCCATTTTTCTTATCCAAAATAGTAAGCCATCCATAAGGATCTTCGCATGCTTATCGCTTAGTTGGCACGGGTGTGCCGCGGCCCCGCCGGCCGGCTCATGCGCACTATAAGTATCACTACAGTTCGCAGACAATCAACCATCAATCTTCTCTTCGCAAATCAGAATTATACAATCCAAAATGACAACGACCAAACCTGAGAAAACCGTATGTGTGTTTTGCGGCTCTTCCTTCGGCAATAACCCCTCGTTCGCCGAGAATGCCGCCAAATTGGGCGAATTATTGGCCCAAAGAAACTGGGGCCTTGTTTATGGAGGAGGTTCCACTGGCTTGATGGGAGCAGTTGCCCGCGGCTGTGCCACAAACGGCGGCTACGTCCACGGCGTGATTCCCGAAGCATTGATTTCCCGAGAGAGAACCACCGACGACCAATTCAACGAGAAGTTGAAGCAGGGAATCGATCACCACGACGGATCTACGCCAATTCCCGACTCCAAGGAGTACGGCAAAACCACTTTGGTCAAGGACATGCATACACGTAAACGGATGATGGGCCAGGAGGCTGATGCATTTGTGGCATTGCCCGGAGGATACGGAACGATGGAGGAGTTGATGGAGATGGTGACGTGGCACCAGTTGAATATCCACACCAAGCCAATTGTGGTGTACAACTTGAATGGATTCTACGACAGTTTTTTGGTTTGGGTGAAGGATGCAATTGCGCTGGAGTTTGTGTCTCAGAAGAATGGAGAGATCATCAAGGTAGCCACTAGTGCTGAGGAAGTGTTGAAGGCCCTTGAGGAATATAAAGTTCCTGAGGGACGATTCCAGTTGAACTGGGAGTCTACGTAGGGAAGAAGTTTGGAGAATAAAAGGATAGGCTTGAGGTTGAAAGTAGTAATGGATAGATGCAGTATGGAGACGAATGTGGAGTGTGCGGAGCAGCGATGTAGGAGTATTGAGAATTGCGAGAAGATAGGAATGGAGATAAATTGAGTAGAAATGGGAAGATACGATTGATGAAATGTAGAGATAATTTAGAAAAAGGAAATGTAGAGGAGATCATAGAAATTGAAGTGAACATACAATCTACATCAAATTTCATCTACATCACATCCAAGATTACCTAGATTAGTCTATAGGGCGCCTGGTGGCTATAAATATATGCGAGAAGTAAAGTGCGACTAGCAGCGCTAGGAAATACCGCATCATGAATTAAGTGTCGGGATCAGTGTGGGTTGTAGTCATCTTCGTGGCCATCGTGCACGTGGAACATATCTTCAAACTCGTCGGTAGGAATCTCCACCTCGTGAAGTAATCCGGTGCCCACATCGTACATCATCCCCCACACTTCAATGTCGCCCTTCTTCAATGCCATCAGCGCACTAGGATGTCTCTTCAATGCAAGAACCGACGACACCACATTGAGCTCGGCCAACTTTCTGGCCCTTCCCCTAGGATCGTCGTCGAAGCTACGCAAAAGCTCCTTGTTGGCGGCACGGATGTGTCTGATGGGGTTGAGCCACAAGTCAAGAACCCCGCCAATGCGCTTGTTCGACAACGAGGCCCACACTCCTCCGCAGTCGGTGTGGCCGCACACAATAATTTTCCGCACTTTCAAGACATCCACTGCGAATTGAATCACGCCCTGCGACGAAATGTCGCTCGCGGTAATAATGTTGGCGATGTTTCTGTGGGTAAACACCTCACCTGGCAATGTAGCAAGACATGATTCGCCGGCACGAGAATCCGAGCATCCGATCCACAACGTGTGGGGCGATTGACCCTTGCCGTTCAACTCAAAAACCTGGTTCAGGTGGTTGTGGTGGATGGAGTCCACAAAGTAGCGATTGTTGGCCAAATAGTCCTGGATGGTCAGCTCCTTCGACAAGGAAAAGGGGAAGTTATTGTGGGCAGCCACCGGTTTGCGAGGGGAAACTCTTTCGACGGGAGACTTGGGGAGGGTCTGGGCCAAGTCGGTTTCGTTGTCGTGCTCCAACTGGTAGTGGACAATGTTTTCTCTTCCCATGGCGGCGACAGACGACAGTAGAGTGCGGGTGGAGTTTAGAGCGGAAATGATTGTGCGGAATTGGAGAGTTGAGCAGTGGGGGCGAGCCATAGGGACAGAAGAGCGGGAATCAATTTATAGTTATAGGCCAAAGTATTGTGGCGGATAGTCATCGGTAATGCAGGTGATTGTCGGTGTATGTAGTGCTCGGTTGGGGGCCAGAATTGGATGGTGGGTTCTAATACCATTACGTCGGTGTGGTCGCAGGATGTGTCTGCAGGAGGGAGGAAATATTAACGAGTTTTGGGTTGTTAGAAATGGTGGGTTGGGTTATGTCAGGATTGCGACAGAGAGATGGAGGTGGTGGGGGTTGCGAAAATGGGAGATGGGGAGATTTTGAAGGAGATAACCCAATTTGGGTGGACGGAGGCTGTTTTTTGGTGCAAGGTTTTTTCGTGGGCTATGCAGATCCGAGTATCGGGTGGGTGATGTCACCAGATATTGGAATCGATGGGATGTTATTGGTTTGACTGGATGTATTAGCGTTTTTCTGCTTCGGATGCGGTTCCGAAGTGACGCACTGCGACAAAGATGTCTGTTGAGTGAATGAAGAGTGGGTGGGAAATAGCAAAATTATGGAACGTGGACCTAGGATATGGAAAAAAGAAGGATGCGAGCGATGTGCATCGAATAATACTCATCCAATACTCTTCAACGAATGATCATCGTGGAATGGTGTTCAAGGGATTATGGTGATGGAACTATGTTCTTGTTATCTTCTACGAAATCTGGACTTGTACCTCCGAACATATTAGACTCTGGAGATTAATTACCATGTATTGTCTCACCGGCCCTACATGACTAGGAACAAAGTGCAGGGGGTGACTCGCTGTCATTACAATAGGAATGCGGTTGCGCAGATTGTCGGTAATGAGTAGTGGTGACGTACCCATTCTTCACTTTCTAGCAATTTTCACATTTCCCATGAACTGCGCATTTCATTTTCTATTCCTTCATGATTAAAAAATCTCTTCCAAGTTGTGTATTTTGGTTTGCTATGATCTAATTTCTCAATAGCTAAGAAAAATGGTGTGGTGAATGCTCGGGCCGGTTCACCGATCTGCCACCAAGGTAGACCAATTCGATTACACAAAAATCGGAGTCGAATGATCTGTTAACATTTAGACTCCGATTCTTCCTCTCTTCCATATAATCCCGCTTGTTCCTTTTGTATGGAATCAATCTTTTGTTGAGCGTTCATTCAAGCACTCTACAACGAGAACTATGCATAGCTAACTAATTGCCAAACACAGAATCTCTCACAAATACCTCCATCTTTTGTCAGGGCTTCCATGATTTGTCCTAAAATTCTGTGTTTTCACCACTGTCCAAGATTTACCCTCATTTTCCCCATTTTTCATGTTTTTCCACCTTTCGTCACGATATGCCATCGTTTGTTTTCCAATTCACGTCTACCTGCGTCTCATCGCACCTCGATCTCAACCACGTTTATTCTACAAAAAACAATCATTACTACCCAATCGTAGTAATTAGTTCATTTAACCCGAACTACTAAATTTACCTTCTCGTGTACTCATATATGGTTTCCCCCAACATTATCCTGTTTCTTCCTTTCTCTTTTCCAGTCTTTCCACCACTTATCTTCACATACAGTGCGAACACTACTACCACCTAACCACCATTGTAAGTCCAAACTCATCAACCATTGAAGATTCAAAGACATCTCATTTATTCCACTCACAAAATTACAGTCCATTAAATCCTGAGAATACTTCCCCATGTCCACAGAAAGCTCCGCCATTGACATCGCGTCAGAAACTTCCAATGATGAACACGAGTTGAATGAAACTCTCGATAAGTATCTCGACAAAGAGCCCCAGACAGATGAACAGAAAGCCTTCAATGATCTCTCAATGGCCGCCAAACTCGCCAAATTGGACCAGTTGGTCAAGAAATCCCAGGTCTTTTCTCAGATCATTCTAGATAATATGATGGAGAAATCCATGCAGAAGAAACGATTACAAGAGAGAATCGATAGGGGCGAAGTTGTGCTGGAAGTGCATACCCCGGTTGTGGAGGTTAGTTCTCTGAGTAGTGAATCAGACTCAGATTCGGAACTGGACTCTGACTCGAGTTCTGACGCAGATTCAGAAAGCACTGAGGCTGAGGAGAGTGAACTGGAAGAGTCCGAGGAAGAAAATGTAGACGGTGACGGTAACGAATCAGAGCATGTTCATCTAAAGCCTAGGGCACCAAGATCTCGCATTGTGGATACTTCTGAGCAATCGCCGGAGGAAGAATCGTCTAACGAAAACGACTCATCTGAAGAAGATGGGAATTTACCTGAAGTTGTGGACGTAGAGGTCATCGACTCAGAAAGTGAAGAAGACAAGCAAAGACGCAGAGTGATTCGCCGTCAACAGCGGGCAAAGGAAAGGAAGGGCAGGAAACCAACAATCGAGAGACAAATATTCGAGAATCGAAAAATCGAAAAACAATTGATCAAACCAGATAAATCCCTCAGCAAACTGGAGAGAATGAAGAGGTATCATCGACTACGGACTGTCAGGGCCAAAATAGCTGCACTACTCATGGAGTTGGATCGGGGTCTGAGCTCTTCCGATGATTCTGATGGCCCCACCACCGGAAGTACTACCAGAGCTCCCAAATCTGCACAAGCCAAGAGAAGGATCCTGACCCAGACTGGTCCAGTGAAGAGAGCTAAGATGTCTCCCGACATAAAACCAACCAAGATCAGATCAAAGATATCGAAAAAGAAATCGATAAAAGAATCGAAAGAGAAATCGAACAAGAAATCGAAAAAAATGAAGATTAAAAAACCCAAGAGCACTATTTCTAAGGCAACTTCAAGCACTAAACAGGCTCTCGAAGCTGCCCAAACGGGTCACAACCAAGATCAACCTAGTTTGGTCAGTGGATGTACTATGAAAGACTACCAGTTAGACGGATTGGAGTGGCTTGTCACATTGTATGAAAATGGGCTCAACGGCATTCTCGCCGACGAAATGGGTCTAGGAAAAACTCTTGAATGCATTGCCCTCTTGGCATATCTTCTCGAACATGGAGTGAAAGGGCCCTTCTTGGTGGTTGCTCCCCTTTCCACTGTTGCCAGTTGGTGCCGAGAATTCAACAATTTTGCTCCACGGATCAAAGTGTTGAAGTACGTTGGTAAGAAGGAGGATCGCACAAAACTTATCCTTGGGAAGCAGTTGAAAGCACAAGTGGTGGTGACTTCGTATGAGCTTATCATCAGGGACTTTCGGAAATTTGCATTAGGGAAATGGGCCTATTTGACAGTGGACGAAGGCCATCGGTTGAAAAATTTCGACTGTCTCTTGATCAAGTTCTTGAAGAAGTTGAAAGTGGGAAACAGATTGCTTCTTACTGGTACGCCGCTTCAAAACAACTTGAAAGAACTCTGGTCGTTGCTCAACTTTATCCTTCCAGATATATTCCAAGACTTGGAGCTCTTCCAACAATGGTTCGATTTCGACACATTGGGCGATTCCGTTGAAGGTTCTAGCGAAGAAGAAAGACGTCTTCTCAAAATGAAAGTCCAGGAACTGTTTGTCAAGAACTTGCATGTTGTATTGAAGCCGTTCCTTCTTCGGAGAGTGAAGAGCGATGTCATGAAAGAGTTGCCTCCAAAGAAGGAGTACATTTTATACTCTGACTTGACTCCCGTGCAAAGTGTGTTCTACCGTGCTATCATGGACCACTGTCTTCCTGAAATGATCTTAAACTCATATATCAAAGAGTATCTATTGATCAACCAATCCGACCTTTTTAGCACTAAAGAAGATTTGGGGAAAGTTGATGACATCCTAAATTATTTACTGTTGAATAAGCGCCTTATTGGAAAGAAAAGGAATTGTCGGACCCGGTTTGCTGATGAGGATATTCACAAGATGTTAACCGGAGATATGTCAGATTTCATTGATGATGAGAGTGTCACTGGGCCACAACATCAGGTGAATGCATACGAAGGCAATTCGGGCATAAGTGATAACAGTAATGAAAATGATGAGCGAGATTCCGCAAAAGCAGATATGACTAAAGAGGATTTGGCCCAAGCCGGACTCGATGAGCTCCTCGCTCAATATGAAAAAACAGCCGAAATGGAGGTAACTGACACCGAATTTGAAGATTTTCCTACAGACGAGACTAATATCCGTGGTGCAAAGAAAGCCTACGTTGACTTGGGTGGGTCATTGATGGGTGTAATTACACCGGAGAGCGAGGATGGGAAAAAGGATATTCAAACCAAAGATGGAGAAACTATAGTGAAAGGTGTATCCGAAGTGAAAGGTGAATCCAGACCAGAAGATGAGAGAAAAGCAGATGGAAGCATCTCCAAACATTTTCAAGAATCCTCCGATGACGATACCTTCTACAGCGTCAACGATCACTCAGATATTGAAGTGATTGAGGTCAAATCTGACGACGAGGAAGAATCAACCGGAGATAAAATGTTCCGCATTGTGGAAGACACCAAGGCCAAATTTCTTCCCTATGTCCGCTCGTTGGCTCTCAAGAACATGATTATGCAAATGAGAAAAGTATGCTGTAGCCATTTGTGCTACTACGATCCATACAATCTGGAAACCGACCACCAGGTCCAATTAGGCACCCGAATATTGGAATACTCAGGAAAGATGCAAATGTTAAGACAACTTCTTCGAAGACTCATTGCCGATGGACACAAGGTGCTTATTTTTTCCCAGTTCACCACCGCACTCGATTTCATAAGGTTGGTTGTTGAACAAGAAGGAATTCGTTGCAGCCAGCTAGATGGGCGTTCCGCTCAAGAAGATAGAGAAGAGGAAATCGCGGATTTCAGTCGAGATGGCGCCGATTCGTCCCAAGTATTCTTATTATCTACGAGAGCAGGAGGGTTGGGACTTAATTTGGTGAGTGCAGACACCGTGATTCTATTTGACAATGACTGGAACCCCCAAATGGATCTTCAAGCAATTGATCGTGCGCACCGGATCGGACAGACAAAACCAGTCAAGGCGTTCAGGTTTGTTGTTCGAGACACCGTGGAAGAACTTTTGATTTTGCGAAGTTTCAGTAAGCGGCTTTTAGAGAAGATGGTGATTGAAGAGGGCGACTTCCGGTTGGGGGGACTTGCACGGAAGTTGGCCAAAGAGAATATCGATTTTTCGGAGAAAGGCTCCATTTCGTCCTTAATCGAGCTCGGGGAGCGGCTCGACTTGCTGGGGTCAAGCAAAAGCCGCGAATCCGTCGACAAATTCAATGACTTTGTCTTACAGCCGCACCCTATCCATGAGCCCTTGACCCCGGAAGAAATGGAAGAATTGATGGACAGAAGCGATGAATGCTACACTCGTGGAACATTACCGCTTGCCAATGTTACGTCATTTGATGCTTCCAACATGAAATCCGAAGGTTAGAATTTGGTGGAGACTTGAGGAGCTTGGATTTAGTGAGTGGGCTAGGATTTAGTGAGTGGGCTAGGATTTAGTGGATGGGCAAGAATTGGTGGGGTGACGGGGTAAGGCTCTAATGGGCAGACGGGCTAGCAATACACTGCATTTCCAAACTAGTGAACGTGCGCGGGGTATGACGGTGAAGGTAAACAAAGGCGTCATTCATTTGAAGAGGATACCACAGCAAGAGAATGGAAAAGATTCGCGACGCATCGAACAATGAAGCAACGAAGAAAAGCAAAATGAAAGCCATGAAAATTCATCCACCTGCCTCGAGCAGCGAAGAACGTCGAGGAAAAAATCGAAGGTTTCCGATGCGAGTGACCAATGCAAGTTACTTATACTGACACTCTCTCACACTAGTTCGGGCGGTGGTCGTTAACTCCGGCTAGGTCGACGAATGACCATTTCTCCCCCACACAAAATAGTTGTTATGATCGTCGGTCGCTCTATGCAACGGCTCGGCGAATGTGGGGGGAATCAATTCTACCCCGGATTTTGAATGGCCGCATTGACGTCGCCTGTATCGAGGTGTGCCTTGATCCAGCAAAAATTGTTTGATCCAGCAACATCCAGAAGATCCAGCAATATCTATATTTGTGGATCACACCAAAACATCAGCAACAGCTAGCACTTTGGATCCACTTGAAAGAAAATATTTGTCAGCTATGTGGTCGTCACCTCGGGCCGAACGAAAATTTTTCCTCACCGTCACATGCACTTTCGCATCATGAAGGAAAGCGTTTCCTTAGTCATGTTTCTGCATTGGAACTCCGCCAATGTGCAGTACATCCTTTTTTGTGTCACTGGAACTTGGGTTGCAACACTATATAAGCGTGACCGGACCCACGCTGTTTGAGGTTGTTACTCAGTTTTTTTTAGCTTGTGAAAGTCCGCTTCCCCATCTTTTCTATATTCTTTGTTTCGAATTTCTCACAACAACTCGCTTCTAGCTTGCTGCTGTGGTTTGGATTACCCCGGATTTCATTTCGTTTCGGTTGAATCTCATTCTGTGAACCATGCAATTATCGCCACTTCTTGTTGCCTTGGTGGCAACTACTAACGCCTTAACTCTCCCGTTCAGATGGAACGCCGACTACGTTCAGATCCCCATTGTTGGCCTGTCGTGGTTGTCGGTCGCTGAAGAGAAGGATGGCTATATGACCAACCCTCAGTTCGAACTGTGGATGACTCTCCAGGCCAACCGCAGTTTTGCCTACATTTTGGAGAACATCGGTGGCGCCACCACCTCCCTCGATCCTAAGGAAGTAGCATACGGAGTCGTTATCGCCTCTCCACTGAAGAAGAGCCCCAACTACTTTTACAACTGGATCAGAGACTCTGCCTTGACCATCCGTTCGCTCATCTACCATTTGGACGACAACATGAAGGAGGACTTTTCCAGCGACTTCTTGAGAAACGTTGTCGAACGCTACATCGAGGTCAACTACCACCTCCAGAGACTTCCAAACTTGTCGGGAAAATTTGACGACAAGAATCGTTCTGGTTTGGGTGAACCTAAGTTTATGCCTGACGGAACCACATTTGACGACAACTGGGGCCGTCCGCAGAGCGACGGTCCAGGCTTGCGTGTGCTGACCATCACCAACTACTTAGCGTTCTTGAGCAAGCACGGACTTAGTATTTCCAGTGAATTCTTGGGAAATGCCTCGTTTGTGTACCACGAGATTGTCAAGCCCGACTTGGAGTATGTGATGTACAACTGGAACTCCGATGCGTTTGACTTGTGGGAGGAAATCAATGCTTCCCATTTTTTCAATGCATTAACTCAGTTGCGAGCACTTGGCGATGGCCACAGACTTGCTTCGAGCATGGGTGAAAGTCCAGACTTTTTGCAAGAATTGCAAAAGCAATACGATGATTTGAAGGCTTACATCAATGACCCAGTTACGGGCTTCACTCGTCCTGCTTTGCCTTATGTGGTGGAGACCCCTGCATTGGTCAAGGAGAGAAAGAGATCTGGTTTGGATGCTGCTACCTTGTTGGCTGCTCTTCATGCTCACAACCTGGAATATGGCAACACCGAAGACATTCCTTTTGATGTGGACGACTCTCGTATCCTCAACACTATCAGCGCAATGGTTGCTAACATGAAATACAGGTATCCTATCAATCACGATAAGATAAGATTACGTCAGAACATCGGTGTTGCCTTGGGTAGATACCCTGAGGATGTCTACGATGGTTATGGCACCTCCGAGGGCAATCCTTGGTTTATCTCGACTGCATCTGCTGCCGAAGTGGTGTACAAGTGGATCTACAAGAGTGTTTCCCGGGAGCAGGACATTGTCATCACGCCGTTTAACAAGGACTTTTTTGGAGCCCTTATTGCTGACTTGTCCGACGAGGAGCTTGGTCCCGGTGAGTATGTGATCCCCTTCGGCTCCATCAGATACAAGCAGGTGCTTATTTCTATGTTCAACTATTCCGACTCATTCATGGATGTTATCCAGTCGCACGTTGACTCGCGCAACGGGCGGATGCTGGAACAGTTCAACAAATTCCATGGATACATGCAAGGAGCAGAAGACTTAACTTGGTCATACTCCTCGTTCTACAACTGCGTCAGATGGAGGGACAAGGCTTCATTCCAGATTGACTCAATGAGGTTGCTCGCCAAATTATAGGCGGGTAGCAAGTTACGACCACATTATTAGAGATTACGTGATACATTTATTTATGATTTCAGTTCGAATTTCCTTATTTGCCGAATACACGATATTTCCGAAGTTGCTGTGTGAGTAGGTTCTAGATCGTTTCTAATCGCACTGGGTAGGAGCCACACCGATAAGCATTTATTATTGTCAACGTGGTTGATTCATGAAGTGATTTCGGGTGTTATCGGTTGATTCAATATTTTATAGTAAGATTCATTTTGTTTGTTTTATAGTAAGTTGATAACAGAAAAAAAGAAAGGAAATTCTTAGAATGTTGCACTTGGCCACCATACTTACCAAAATCAAGAAATGATATCAAAAAAATAAATTCAAGAAAACACTAGAAAAAGAACAAGAAAAGAGTACCAGAATAGCGCCAGTAAAGAACCAACCGCAATTGCCAAAGCCTCATATTCAATAACCTGTCCTTATCCGCCCATAGCCACTATTGCTACGACCTACACAGTGGTATGAGGTACGGGTGTGAAATCCATCCATATCAACGCATGCAACTCAACTTGTCATCCAACCACAATGAGTATTTCCTACGTAGTCGGCGGACTCCTTATATTGCACGCAGGATACTCATCGTACGAGCACCACCAATTTTTGTCGTCAGCAGGACTTCCCAGCGATATTGTTCTAGAACTTATCATTGGACTTGTTGTGCTCAACTTTGGAGTTCTAGCATCTATCGTCAACACGCCACGACTTGGCATTTCGCATCTGCAAATTGTTAAGCAACTGAGTATGTATTTGCGGCCAATAGAAATGAGTGCAGCTACGGAGTCGATCAACGCATTGGGGGTAAGTGAGTACGAAGAGTTGGAAACTAGGGTAGAGTTTATGGATATTCGTGGAAAGCGGAAGGAGTACATGGAGTGGGCAGAGAGGAATTAGGATCTGATTGGATGAGATTAAGTAGGAAGTGAATAGCGAGAGATTGGGGAGAGATTGATCCGATGGGGAGATTAATCCGAAAGGGAGATTGGTCCGATAGGGAGATTGGTCCGAGTGATAGGGTTTAAAATACGATTCATAGGGAGAAACAAAATCCGATTGAGATGGTAACATCTTGGAGATACAAAAGTGCACTGATAAGCAGAAACTATATACGAGATTGCTAGGGAGAGATTGTCTTGATTGGGTGAGACTGAGATGCGTTTGATAGGGAAACAAATCCCAATGATACGCAGAAAATAAATCCGATTGATATGCAGATATTAAATCCATGAAAGGCAGCCATTAAAATCCGATTCTTAAGCAGAAAGTAAATATGAGTTTGAATATATCCACTGCAGACCCCCACAACACCTATTACACTACTGACTCTTCTTCTCCGCACTGGCCTTCATTGTGGCCTCTCTCAGCCTCTTCCCCTTTGGACCGGCCTCGGTGTTCAACACAAAGTCCCACCATCTGAAACTGGATGAATAGGAGCCAATAAAATAATGGTGATGTTCATCGTGGTGATCGGCTCCGGCCCAAAATGGCAAAAAGTGATGCAAAGACCATGGAAACTCGTAACCGGAGTGGGCGTCCACGGCCTGGAACAATCTCAAGCAGATCCAGAGCGAAATGGTGAATAAATGCAAGTCGTTGGTGATATAGCACCAGGCAAGAGGAATTCCCACGGTTCCCAATCCCAAAAGAACAACCTCGATTGGATGAGCGTATTCTGCCGCTAATCCGAATGGTGCAGCGTAGCGGTGATGTTGCTTGTGGATATACTTATAGAAAACTCCGTAGTGCAACCCTCTGTGGAACCAGTAATGCCAGGCGTCCTCCAACACGAAGAACACCGCCAAGTGGAACGCCACCCGATACCACGAGGGGAACGGAACATCGAACGACATGCCAATTTTGACGGCAATCGGATGGAAGAACCAGATGGGGAACACCTCCACCATGAAGTGAGAAATCAACACCGACTTGAGACATTCCCACTGCTCCTGGTTGTCCGGGAGTTTTGTTTCCTGGATCTTGTATTTGTCGAAGTAGGGAATGCGCTCGATGATGGCCCACGGCAAGCATCTGCCAAAGTACATGAACTCATGCATCAAGAAGAAGAACAATCCGGTTGCGAGCACGTCATTGTTCATGTAGTAGTAGTAGGCTCCCCATAACTTCTCTACGGGGTTTAACCCGGTGATCTGGTTGAAGTTTCGGTAGCAATCACTAAATGTGGTGACATTCGAGAAACTCGAGTAGTCGTAGTACACAGCACTGAGAGGTTAGTATGGGAGGAACCAACGGAACCAACGGAAGGAGATGGGAAAAGCCGGGAAATGTCAAAATGGACAGACGACGAGGGAAATATGAGAGAATGAATTGAGTTGGATAGTTCGAAGCGATGCTGACATACCTCACCATGGTCTATAGTTGAAGAAAGATAATGAGCAATGGCCAGTGCGCGATATATACACGGCGAAAAAGAAAGGATGGCCTTCGTATAGGGAACGAGGTCGCGATTCTAAACGAGCAGGGAAGGATAGTGGAGAGTGGATGCAACATTGAGTGGATGCAGTAGACGATGGATATTGTATAGGAGAAGCGAGGGAAAGCGACGGGGAGACTAGAGAAGAGAAAGATTTGGAAACCAGGGGAAAGTCAGCGGAAAGTCAGCGGAAAATGATGAGTGGAAGATATAGAGATAGGAGATATGAAGAAGAAAAGAGAGAAGAAATGTAGACTAGAGGGCTGCGATGGTAATTAGAAAATGCGTATTGAACGCGGTTGGAACGATTGGTAGACATCAGTAGATTTATTGCATGGTGCATGGAAGAGTGCACAGCAGCCAGTTCATTGTGCAAGGTGTGTAGACTATGGGAATATGGAATGGAGTAAGTTATGGCAGGGAACACTGAAAATTCTTTGGTTTGTTCGTCTACTTGCGGGTGATGGTTTCTGCCAATTCAAGCATTCCAGTGGTTGGTATTATTTGTTCATTTCTGGCTGCGCCTTTCCTGTAGGATATCTGTAAAGGTTATACGCTTCATGGACCACTAATTGAACTGCCAAAAAGCCTATCTCGTGAAGGTCTGGCTACAATCAAAAAGTCCTATTCAGCAAATGGAAAATTGCACAAGCGTGAAAATCTTAGAAAGTTACAATATGGAGAGTATGATATACTGAGCATTAGCTTCAGAATACGACATCTTGCTAGTCTTGATTTCCAGCACAAGGCCTCAACGCCAATCCAATTCCGGATCTTCCAGTTTAACTCCGAATCATGAATTCACAATCGTCTGTGTTTAGAATCCGAACTTGTGCATTACGCTACCATAGATGCTGATGGAGACACCCGATCGAAGTAAATCGGTGAGAGGATACATCAGAATAATTTGGAAATGATGATGTTTACTATGTAAAAGAAGAATTGCCCTAGGGTGCATCTTCAAGCGGCATTTTCGGGTAGACTAGTTCGGTATAGATCTTCAACTATGAGTAATGGAGTAGGCAGAGTAGGCAGAGTGGAAAAGAGTGAATAATTGGTGGACATCAACCAATCATTCCCGATTTAGATTGTACAATGGTTCTGTTCGTTGATGTTCGTTTCGTCTGCCTATTTTAGGATTCGCATTCCTGATGGTCCTCCGATAATGGAATCGCCGGTTATGATCTTTCTTTTGCCTATACCTGTCTGTTGATACTCCGGCACTTCTTGCACATGTCCGTAAGAATAACTTCGGTATCGAGCCTACAACTCAATCTCGTACACATGAGAGAACGAGAAGGGAAGAACAAAGACAAGCAAAGAATACAATTCAAATCCTGAATGTAAATGATTTCCTGGGTAATACAAACCACTCGAACTACCCATTATTTTCGGCAAATATTTCGTCATATGTGAGTTACTATACAAACCGACTTCAGCTTTCTCTCCGCAAGAAATTCTATCTTCTAGCTTTCTCATTCCTGGTTCTCATTCTGATCACCTTCAATATTCCCTTGTCAAGAATCTCACAGCGTGAACTCCGGAAATGTATGAGCCCCTCTCCGAAGCAATTTCGCATAACGTGTAGCTGATCCACATTTGACATAGTCAGGTTTTTTCTCTAAACAATTCTGCTGTTGCTCCCTTTGGCATAACAGATTCCAATTCGCTCCCACAAAGCCGTACAATGACTTACGTTGGCAATCTCCTATTAGCAGACCTTCGACACCTACTGATGTCTAGCAATTGTAAGGTATTCCAGCGACTCCTTTCATCGCCTAATCAAGGTTCAATTAGTGACTACTTGTCTGACTACTAACTAGTCCCCTCACTCGATCAGCTACATATGTCTCCGGTCAAGGGAAACAAATCCTACTCATTCTTGAAGCACAATGGCATATTCAATAGACTCCTTCTCATTGTATGAATTCCCTACCAATGTCCATGTTTCCCTCCCATTTCTCTGTCTCGGACTTTATTTCGCGTAAAAAAGCAATATCGGAGAAAAGTAATCATCACCGAACTTGCAATATAGCAGCTCGACGGTTGGAAACCAATCAATATCAGCGAATGATTAATTGTAGTCAGATGACATGATCCTAGCCAAATCTCTACTTTATCGTTGTCAGGTGCCTGGAAGGGGTACATACAGAGTATGACCAAAATGGCAAGCGGCGACAATTGAGGCGTAGTGCGCAAAGAAATATGCTAGTTTCCGGCCAATAAAGAGATCACCTCAATTCGAACTCGTCATGAATCCAAAAATAAGATTGCTTGAGAGTTAAATTTCCTAAGAGATAATGCTCTTCGATTCCGATAAATCTAACTGAACTAACAGAATTTTTTGGAGAGCTACTCAAATCATGCACTCCGATGATGGACAATCTATCGCCACTTATGTGCAAATCGTCAAGACGTATTCTCCTTTTACGCTTCTTCCACCCATCACAAACTCGGACATTCTCATCTGGTCCCCCTCCCAAAAAGAAAATTGAAAAAATGAATGTCGTCTTCCCAAACCTGTAATTGCTCCCTCCTCTTCTCAGCGAATGTTCAATCATTTATTTCTTATCTAACTGCAAGCCAAATCATCGCACCCCTGCATACTCTTATCGGTAAAAGCCCTGCCTCTGATGACTCAAGTGTCAAAAAGTAGCCAAGTACTAGAAGCTAGTAGGTAAGTATTCGCTGACTTCACCACTTCTACGCAATATCGCATTATGGCCGAGAAGAAGACTTCCTTAGAATTGGAGGCTTTGGACTCCAACAACTCGTTGTCTTCCACCCAGTCATTCACTCAACAAGAAGACCCGTTGCCTCTTCACGACTTCAATGAGCAGTTACAATCTAGTTCTCGCCTTCGTCGCCGGCTGAGCATCGCCTCATCGCGGCTAGCTGCTACTATTGGCGATGTTCGCCGCACTTTCAGCGGAGCTTCCTCTTTCCAGACTTCTCCGATGTCTAAAGTGTCTACCAGAGCATCGGGAAGCTACTCCGTCAGGGAGATCTACGGCGAAATGGGAAATAACGATATTGAGTTACGGCGGACTGCTACACGAACGACGATTTTGGATTCGTTGGCCCAAAAAGTGGCTCGTTCTAATTATGGGTACCGGGCTGCTCAAGACGACGAAGAAGAGGGCCCAGAAAAGCAGGATACAACCACTTTTTATGAAAATTTGCCCGACACTTCGGTGCCCGCTAAGAATGACGGAGGAGAATATACGTCCATCGATCCGGAGTTAGTGACTTGGGATGGTCCAGACGACCCCAATAATCCACGGAATTGGTCCAACAGGCAACGGTCATTTCAGACGTTGTTGATCGCATTGTACGCATTAATTTCGCCCATGTCGTCGTCGATTTTGTCGCCCGCCATGCCGGAGATCTCTGCATCCCTCGGAATTACCAAGAAAGTGATCCAATCACTCTGTATTTCCATCATGGTTTTGGCGTGGGCCCTTGGACCGTTAATCATTGCTCCGCTCTCGGAGTCTGATAGAATCGGCCGCAAGTATGTGCTCAATCTGTCCATTTGGATCGTTGGAGTATTCAATTTAGCATGTGGTTTTGCTAAAACCCCAGCGCAGCTTTGCGTTTTTAGATTCTTGGGTGGTTTAGGTGGTTGTGCTGCGCTTAATGTTGGTGCTGGAACTTTGGCGGATATGTGGAGTGACGGCGAACGTCAGTTTGCCATGGCCGGTTACTCGTTGGGACCTACATTGGGCCCAGTTCTTGCTCCCATTGTTGGCAGCTTTATCGTCACGGGCCTCAACTGGCACTGGTGTTTCTACATTTTGGCCATGTTTAACTTTGCCGTGGCAGCTGTGGGAACGGCTTTGTCCAAGGAAACGTACTCTCCCCGGTTGTTGAAGTTGAAGGCAGATAGACTCAGAAAAGAGACAGGAAACCCTCATTTGCATACCATCTACGAAATTGCAGATGGAGAAACCGCCGTGGGAAAGGCTATCGTCACTATTCTGAGGCCCATTTCGCTTATTTTCGGTCATCCCATGGTGTTTGGCTTAGGTTCATTCATGGCATTCACATATGGATTCATGTACTTGTTCATCGTTACGTTTCCAGGTGTTTACAAAGGAACATACGGCTTTAGCACCAACATTGCCGGACTTATGTATCTTTCGATGGGATTGGGCTTCACTCTTGGAACATTGTTTTGGTCGATTATGATTGAGAGAACTTATCTAAAGCTCAAGGCTAAGAACGGAGGTGTTGCTAAACCCGAGTATAGATTGCCACTCTTGTGCTTCAGTGGCATTGGAATCCCCATTGGGCTCGTATGGTACGGATGGTCAGCACAAAAAGGACTCCACTGGATCATGCCTTGTATTGGTCTGTGTATCTTCTCGTTTTCGTTGGTGGCAGTGTTCCAGACCATCCAGAACTACTTGATTGACATGAACAATCGGTTTGCTGCTTCGTCGGTGGCTGCGGCAGCAGTATTCCGGTCATTTTTTGGGTTTGCATTCCCACTTTTCGCTCCTGCCATGTACGAGAAGCTTAGTTATGGATGGGGCAATACAATGTGCGCATTTATCGCACTTGCATTGGGACTTCCGTTCCCGTTATTTTGTTTAACCCACGGCGAAAGGTTGAGAACTTGGGCCAACAAGAGGTTTGACCGGAAGCAGGCAATTAGAGACCAGAGAAACTTGGAGAGGCTCAAGAAGCTCAATGAGAAGGATTATTTGAGACGATTGACCGAGAACGGAGGAAACGCCTCAACCTAATCATATATAAGACTACAGAAGACAATACCACAGAAGACAATACTACAGAAGACAAGGGGACTTCAGAAAGACTAAAGGAGCTTGAAACTTGAAACAAGTCTACATTCCCACACTCGAGCTCTGGGAACCCCAGAACAGGACTCACAGCATCCACACCGCCCAAGCTCCGTGAGACAAACCCACCTAAGAAGGGCCCAGAAATAAAGAGACCCCCACTGTGTTAGCCCCTTTTCCACCATGAATCAGATCTAAATCCTCACTTACCTTCTTTGCGCCCCCAAAGTATTTCAACCCGTGGCCCTTTCGCAGTCAATTTCACAACAACGTATTTTTAGCCCCGTGGATCATAACTGCTACCACAGGTACCACTCACCGCCAATTAGGCGAAGCCCGCCCCGAGAGCTCCGAACTCCGACCATAGCCCAGAAGATTACTGGCCCCGCATTGTGACCGACTAGATGCAGTAGAGACGATATCGCGCAGGGAAGGTTGGGGGACCGTGGACGAAGGGCGATGGAACCATGTTAAAAATATGACAAATGTGGACGATCTTGAACGTTTTGACAATCCTGAGTGTAGTGGCAGCATCGCCTTGCAATTGCCACTAACCAATAGTATCCGTTCTCATCGATTTCAGTGGCTGCCCCTAAACCTGATCCGCGGTCACGTAGACTAGTTTCGCACCCCCAAAAACGAGCTCCACCAAGAATGGAGGACACCACCTCAAAATGGAGAACACCAACTCGACACCATGTTGTTGCAGCGAACCAACATCGAGTTTTCATTGAGTTTTCACATTTGCATCTCCAGCAGAAATTTTATCAACGCCGCCAATCCTATCGCTAATTCTCCCCCTTCCGACTGCTTACTAAACTTCGCACAGTTTTCACAGTCATCGTTTCCCCATGGGCACTTCCATTTTAGTCCGAAATACTATGCGGCCAGTTAGTGGCCCCTATGATGGTCTCAGCCCGCCCAGACGTGGGGCGGGGCGGATGTGGTCACCACTCACATTCAAAATTGTCACATCCATGGGTTTCTGTCACGGTGTCATCGCCAGATTTCCTAACTTTTCTTCACCGCAACCAACCCAAATCGTCGCTATCTCACTGTCGTCACTCTACATACAAAACGTCATGGTAGTGTGCAATTCCATCGTCATCTTGCCGGTCCTGCAGAGACCCCCTCCGTTTCTTTTTCTCGTTGGTTCCTATTTCGTCTGCAGTGACACGGTGGGTGTGATGGTATAAAGATGGGCCGTGGTCCCCAGTTCCGGGTGGTGATTTTAATCATCTTCCTCGCCCACTTTATTTGAAATGTCTACTTACGCCTACGAGAACGTTGTTCCCAACTTCAGATTGGACGGCAGATTGGTTATAGTCACCGGAGGCTCGGGAGGAATGAGCTCGGTCATCTCTAGAGCACTTTTGGCTCAAGGTGCCGACATTGCCTTGGTGGATATTAACTTGGAGAGAACTAAGGGTGCTGCAAAGGAAGTTGTCGCATGGGGCGCCGAAACCTTAAAGGGAGCCCACGAGTCCCCATTGGGCGAGGTGTCTGCATGGTCATGCAACATTGGTGATGCTGAAGCAGTGGAGACGCTGTTTGCTGCTATCAACGAGCACCACGGCAAAGTCGCCGACTTGTTGATCAACACCGCCGGCTACTGCGAGAACTTCCCTGCCGAGCAGTACCCGGCCCAGAACGCCGAGGGAATCATGAAGGTGAACGGGTTGGGTGCGTTCTATGTGGCCCAGGCATTTGCTAAGCCTTTGATCCAGAACAACTTGAGAGGGTCCATCATTTTGATTGGCTCCATGTCTGGAACTATCGTTAACGACCCTCAGCCACAATGTATGTACAACATGTCCAAGGCTGGAGTGATCCACCTTGTGAGATCGTTGGCATGTGAATGGGCCAAATACAACATTAGAGTCAACACGTTGTCTCCAGGCTACATTCTCACTCCATTGACCAGAAACGTTATCGCCGGCCATAGCGAGATGAAGGATGCATGGGAGAGCAAGATTCCAATGAGAAGAATGGCTGACCCCAAGGAGTTTGTGGGGTCGATTCTCTACTTGGCTTCAGAGTCTGCTTCTTCTTACACCACCGGCCACAACTTGGTTGTTGATGGTGGATACGAGTGCTGGTAACTTTGTCAATGCTAGCGTCTCATTGCTAATATCTCATTGCTAGTATCTCATTGCTAGTATCTCATTGCTAGTGCTTGTTTCTCAGTGCTGATAAGTTCCTCAGGTTGCTGTGGCCGCTAATTAAATGTTTGTGATAGATTTAGGCTACGGACACTGTATAATAGAATAGAATTGTTTATTGTATTACTTCAGTAGGACTCAGAAGCTGATTTGACAGTATAATGTCTATTCCAAAACAACATCACGGTAGAAGCCAATCTGGACTAGCGATCCTGAAACGTGGAATTTTAGACGAGGAATGTGAAGACCTAGACCAGAAATGTCTTTCGTCCTTCACAGAAGTTCCGCTCATCTCCTTTTCTGCAAGCGATACTAGTTCCATGGCATTCTCATAACCGGGAACGTTGCCTTTTGGAGTTGTTCGAACAAGCTCAATTGTAATGGCTTGATACCTTTCCATTGAGAAAAAAGTCTTGTCGGAACCAAGAGACATGAAATATTCAAGTAATGGCCACTCAATAGAAGAACAAGTCTCAATAGAAGAACCACTTTCAGTAGCAAAGTGCTTGGGAAACCACTGGCTCGACGGACTGACTCATGCTCTACCCTCACCAATGGCCTGCGGCTGAAACTTCGAACTCTCCCACATCTTCATTAATGCCTTCTTGAACAACCCAACATTAAAGTCGATAATGGTGAGAAGCTCATCCATATTTTCGGCCCTGTCCTCTGCACCTTCTTCGTCGTTACGAATGAGTGCCACCAATGCCAAACCCCTAATCATCTGCTTGAGATACAAAATAGACCCGTTGGAGAGATAGGAAATAGACTTGATCTCGTCTTTCTTTACACCGTGGTCCACATCGCTATCCACATACAAATCGTCCAAATCAATGGTGATATCAATAAATTCAGCACACACCTCGTACGTCTGGATATCCACCGGAGACGAGTCGGTGGCTACGTAGATCTTGGAGTTGACATCGAAAAGGAAAACCTTGTCGATAGACGAATGGGCCACGAGGTTATCGAGCATGTTCTCGAGAGACGGCAATTCCGGAATGAGCTTCTGGACGATTCGAGAAAACGCCTCGTAAATGGAGTGGTCGAAGATCGACGTCAAGTAGAACGATACTTGTACACCCTCTAACCCTAGATCCAATAGTTCGTCTCCTGTTCTCTGCATGATATCACGCTGGGCATCGATTCGGTAATCTTCCGATAGCCCGTCAATTTTGTGAATGAGCACCTCGATGTGGATTTTGGGGTTTATGCTGTAGGCGTACTCGATAATCATCGATAAGTTTGTCAATGCGTTGAGGTACTCGTCTTGGGAGTCAATCACATACACCAAAGCTCCCACGCTGGAAAACAACCGCTCACTGTCGTATGTAGGCTCGAAATAGTTGAGCTGACCGGGTAATTCCATGACTGACAAGTCAATAAGCGACAGAAATTGTTCACTGGTGGGTTTAGAGGTACTTTCCAAATACAAAGTATCTAGAGGTTGCATGTTGTGGAAGACGACCTTGCAGATGGAAGATTTTCCTCCTCGCCGTAATCCCATCAATAGAATAGTGGCATTGGTGCTTTCTGGGTTGGTTTGGGGGACTGGCTGCTCCATTCTGGTGGTGGTTGAAGTTGGATGAATTTGGTAATCTGGTGGGTGCAGGAGGATCAGGATAAGACGATAGGAGAGCAGACAGTGAAGAGATGTAGAAAAAAAACAAAGGATGGATGAAGGAAAATCTTTGTCATTGGTGTCATCGTTGGTTCTCTGAGCATTTTTCGTGATTTCTTTGTGATTGCTCACTTCTCATTATGTCTTGCTAGTATATCATCACCTCAGAATACAATTGATACAACACCAAAAATGGATGAAATAGGAAAAATCGATGGAATAGGAAAAATCGATGAAATAGGAAAAATGAATGAAATAGGAACAATGAATGAAAGATGTTTATTTCTGTGGGCGATTCGGGGCCTCTTTCATCATTTCATTCCTCATCTCTCTTCCTCATTGTATTGGCCCCGATGACCTCCATACCCTTATATTTCAACACCAGCACTAATAAAATCACTTCTCGAACATTTAATTTCTCCCTACCTAATCCGCGGAATTCTCACATCGATGCTCTCCAGATTCTCAATCAATTGGCTGCCAAAAGTTCCCACTGCCTGGCTCAGTGGTGATTTGGTCAAGGTGTGAGGGCGAACATCCCAAAGTTCAAACACACGAACGGTTCCGTCATCTACTGCCACACCAATTTTAGCTTGATCCGGAGACTCCACAATCCCGAGCGCACGAACCACCGTTCTCAGAATTGCCTCAGCAACCAATGTCATTTCTGGATATTGGTGCACACTCATTACCATCGGAGGCTGGCAGTTCAGAAACCCGTAGGTGATTGCCAATTGCTTGCGTGTGATACTCCAAACAATCGAGGTGATTTGCCCCATCGTATCGTATTTTCCAACCAACGACCCTGTATTGGTGTGCCAAAAACGAATCCGTCGATCATGGCTCCCTCCACCGGTTGCTAAAAGTGTGGGAGACCACGGACAGTACAGAATGCCCTTGACTGCTGAATCGTGGGGAAGAACGAATTTTCGGATTGGCAAGTAAAGTCGAGAAATGTCCCATATTGTCGCACGGTTATCATTGCTCCCCACTGCCATTTCCCTGTTGTTGGCATTCAATGATATTCCTGAGGTTAGCATGAGAGGAAAATAAAACACAGCTACCCAATTGTGGAGACATACCGCAAATCTGTTGGGAGGAAATAGAAATTTCCGACACAACGTAGATGTTATTCTGGCCCATTCCGCCAAAATAAACGGTTCCCTTCGTATCTCCAGCCACAAACATATTCCTCAGGTGCATCCACTTGATACACTTGAGGGCCGCAGGAAACGTATGGAAGAGCACGCTGTCACTGGACTCATCGTAGATATAAAGCATTCCATCGAGAGTGGAAATCGCCACGTAATGAAGATCTGAGCATGAAACACACGTTACTGGCGACCGACCCTCACCTTCATAGTCGATCCTTTCAACGTTACCTTGGCCATCCCACCAATAGACATCTTTGTCCACTCCGACAGCCATGCGATCAGAAAATTGGGTCCATGAAACTACATTATTGTAAAAGTTATTGGAAAGACCATAAGCGATCAAATACTCGATCTCCTCGAGAAGTTTGACTGAGTGTGCTCTTGGAGGTGTAGGCGTGGGAACTCTTACGTTAGTTGGAGGAGTTTGGGTTCTGGACTGCTGACTTGAAGATGGTAGAAGGGAACTATGTGGATGGTGGAACAGTATATCATTCTGTCTTTGTCGACTTCTTCCCCGGGAATCCACGGTGTATTCGATATCTAGATCAATGTTGTGGAGACTGGCTGCTAGCATGGAGATTTGGTTGTTCTCAGACATTGGACGAGTGTTGGTATCGTAGGTTAATTCTCTTTGAGGCTCCATGCCCAACGCTCGTGCTAGTGGTGATCCAGAGGCCTCGTGGATTTCATGATAGCTGGACAGTCCGCTAAGACGACTAGTTGAAGTGAATGGGAAACCATGGGAGTTCAATTGCAGATGTAAAGATCCAGATCTTCTGAGCAAAGCAGGAATTCCTGGAGAATTAGGGAGGTCTCCTAGAGGTGGCGTAGGCAGACGAATTCTGGGAGAAGGTGATCTGGCAGCCAATAACCGAGGTTCGGAGGGTACGGGCATGGTAGACAGGGGAAAGGTGGGAGATGGGATAGATATGAGGTATTGGAAGTAGATGAAGATGGAGGAGAATGAGGGAGGACTTGAATATCTGGGGGAAATGTGAATAGTATCCAACAATTAAAATGGATACAAACGGCTTCACTTTTCGCACCCAATTGCACCCATCTGCACCAACTTCTTCTACATACACTACAGTTGACACTCAGTTTATACAGTGTACAAATAGAGGATTAGAAGTATTGCCTATTCTGTCTATTTTCTACCTAATTGTCTATTGTCTATTGTCTATTATCTATTTCCTTGCAATGCTCGACCTTCCAGCCTTGGTTCTCCCCATCTTCCTGGCAATGACGGCCACCATCGCCCAACAGATCCATCTGCATGTCAAACATCCATTCATCGACGAATTCTTCCACCTAAGACAAAATGCTGTCTACTGTGCTCACAATTTCTCGACATGGGATAATAAAATCACCACACCGCCTGGCCTCTACCTTCTCGGAACCGCATACTTCCATATTTTAAAGCTTCTAGGTGTTTCCAATCCATGTGGTGCTACTGCTCTTCGGTCGCTCAATTTGCTTGGAGGGGCCATTGCTCTCCCATTGGTGCTTTCTATTGTTTGCTCCAACAATTTCTGGCTCGTCAACATCGTTTCATTACCACTTCTCTATACCTACTACTTCTTGTTCTATACTGATGTGTGGTCAACTGTACTTGTGGTGGCTGCACTCTTATTCGTGGTCAAATACCCTAATGGAAAGGGAGCCATTCTAAGCAACTTGGTTGGTTTTGCTAGTTTATGGTTCAGACAGACAAATATCGTGTGGGTGGCATTTGCTGGAATTCTACTCATCGATTCGAGAAGACTGGCCAATTCCAATATTTTGTCAGATCTCACGCTGTTTGTCACTCAAGCGGCTCGTGATTGGTTGCTTTTGATCCCGTATGCGCTCAATGCTGCTTTGTTTGCAGCGTTTATCGCATACAACGGAGGAATTACCTTCGGCGATAAGGAAAACCACCAAATGTCCATCCATTTGGTCCAGATCTTCTACTGCGCAGCATTTGTGACGTTTTTTACTTTTCCCATCTGGTTCTCCTACAAAACAATCAGAAACTATGTAAATTTTGCATTTACAAACAGATTTGGCTTGAATTTCCTCTTGACTGCTGCCTCCTATGCGCTTATCCACTACATCATTAAGAACTTCACAGTGGTGCATCCATTTCTTCTAGCAGATAACCGACACTACACCTTCTACATCTACAGAAAGATTTTGGCCAGAAAGCATGCGGAATTCTTGTTGGTCCCCGCGTATCACTTCTGCTGCTGGTTGGCGGTATATGTTCTTAACGAAAGTCGCAAGTCTGTCTTGAGCATGAAGCCAATGGGTATTCTCGGCTTCGTAGGTACGACTGCCTTGACTTTGATTCCGTCGCCATTGTTTGAACCACGATACTATATTGTTCCGTTGGTGGTTTTCCGGATCTTTGTCCGCCCAATGAGCACCAATCTCACCCGGAGCCATCTCTATGAATTTCTCTGGTATCTGTTGATTAATGCAGTTGTTTTCATTGTGTTTTTCAACTATGAGTTCACCTGGGCCACCGAGCTTGGGTTTCAGCGCATCATCTGGTGAGTGGCTCACTTCATATCGTCATCCAGATCACCATTACCATTATTGATATTGCTTGAACCCCCATTATTTTCATTGCTCGATCTGCCTTCGTTAGTCCGCTGAATAGGGGTATTGAAAGCGTCGATATCGCGCAAGTTGTCGTTGATCAACGTATCAGTGACTGATCCGGAGTATTCTAGATTCTGGAAAGCCAGATTTTTGTTCAAAACGTCTAGAAGCTCTTTATTTTCTTTGAGTTCTTTCTGTTCTTCGCTGAGTGATCTTAACCACTGGTCGGTTGCTCGGCGACTTAAGACATCTAAATAGGGGGATTCTTTTTTTGTTGAATGGTCAACGTAGATCAACTCGGTGTCAGAACCACACATCAAGTCCTCACTATCGCTTGAACTCGTCAACTCCCAGTTCCCTTTTTCGAGATCGCTAGCAAACATTAGAAGAAAATCTCCGAAGGTGTCAGCAATCTTATACTTTGTATCGAAGTCTCTTCCAAAAATAATGACTTGGCCCCATTTCTGCTCGGTGTCAGTATTTCTCCATGTATCACTGGAAGCGTATTCTTCTGTGGTTAATTCGTTGATATTTCCTGACAATATCACGTCATTGGAAGTATTGGCACTGTCACCAGAACTCTCATGGATTTCACTAGAATTTTGGCTGGTTCGTGGAGTATCAGCTGGAGTACTTTCAATCGACACAACATTTTCGGTAACGGAATGTGACAAGTCAATGGCGATACAGTTTCCGGCGCCATCTGTAATGATTGGAATCCACATGGAATGTGCGTATGTGGGTAAAATGGAGCCTGGAGGGACACAGTTTTGGCTTGGAAATCTATGGAGCGCTTTGGCATTTTCTGAAGCCACGTTTTTCCTCTTTAGCTCACTGTGATAGCTCAATTCTGGATTATTCCTAACTGGTAGCGCTGTCTCCATAGCTGGGCCATTCTGCTGCTTTAGAAGCGCCTTTTGGACATTTCTCCAACTCGTAGTCATCACTGCGATTTCATTGATAGACATCAACCGCAAACCATAGATTATTCCGCCAGATCCGTTCTCGTTGAACGTCGACTGCCCATCGGTTAGACTGAAGAACTCTAACACGCATTTTGGCAATCGAATCTCCAAATCTTTCTGAAATTCGCTTAAGTCCGACTTGGTACATGGAGACAGCAAAGTGGAATTTAGATCTGGAGAATGTTTGTGGAGCCATTTCTTGATGTGGCGCCAAGCAAGCCTAGTTTCGTGGACTCCTTCATCCGATTGTGGATTTGGCGAATTTAGCGAAACACTCGAGCCATTGATTTCGTTGGAATAGAGCAAACTGGTCTGAGCATTGGGCTTATTGACTCTGTTGAAAGACTTACGCGAATCAAAGTCCGAGTACTTATCGGTAGCGCTAAGCGAGTAAAAAAGCTTCTTGAGCAGGTTCGAAAACGCCATCGGACACAAGAAAAACACTGGTTTATCGGATTTTACAAGACTCGGCTCGTTAGGAACAATTGAACCGCGATGATTTTTCCCCATTGGGAACAATTAGGTTAGCCAGTTAGGAAGCTGCGAAAAAGACAATAAGACTGGTTAGACAATGTCCAAAAGTCAACTACTATATGTCCCCCGGGCATGAAGTGCCGATTCTATTGCGGAGAAAAAACACGATAAACCGGGGATTAATCTGGAATCCAAAAGTAACAGCCGTGGAAAGAAAAAGCGATCCAACTACAGAAAGCGCCAGGAAGAAAAAACTCCCTCCCGACACTAGTTACATCATGGGGGCGCCACTCAGCCAGGCGTCCAGCTCCGTCACCAGAACGGTGGAGAGCCGGAACGCTGGCACGTGGCCGTGGCGTCGTGGCTAGGTGTTTCGTTTTAGAATTCGTGGTAACTAAATTGAAGAAGTTGGAATGATTGGCGATGCCGCACTATTTATACTCTCACTTGTTACGCCGGGTAACCCTTCCAGTAGGTATCGCTACAATTAAATGCCAAAAAATGCCAACAACATCGTTTTCGCTAAGTATGGGACAAATCATGCCCTAAACATCTATGTGGAAATCGCGATGACTTCTCGCATTGTCCAACATTCAGAGCCATGAACTCAACATGTTATTACATTGCCGTTTCGGGAAACAATCCAAACATATGAATGTCACATGACCTGGTGCTCATCCATTGGCCTGCGTCACGAGCACAGTACTTAACTTGCCATTCTCCAGACCATTGCTACCGTTACCAACTACTAACGATAGCAAGAAAAAGTTCCAAGTTATCGAAAATGGGTTGTTTTGCAAAATTCAAGTGTTTCTTCACCAGCTTCTTGCTCTTCTACACTTTGTACCTTTACACCTACAAGTGTCCCAAGGTGCACCAATCGGGCTTGGATCATGCTGTTCTGGTTTTGATTCATCCATTTTCGAACCACAATGACCAATTGTGTAAAGGGATCGAGACTGCTGAACAGTACGTTGCTCCTTACTGTGCTCAGGTCAATCAATTTTTGGACACTCATGTTCACTCCCACCACTTGTATGAAGAGTATGAGGTTGAGTCGAAGTTGCAGAGTGTCAAGGCCCACTACTACCATTTTGTGCACCCGTGGGTGTTGAAATTCGGTTCATTCGTGGAACTTGCTGAGTACCACATTGCTGTGCAACTTCATGCGTTGTATGTGTTCTTGGAAGGCCATTTCCTTAAAACGGTGGTTCCTAAAGTCAATGAATTGAAGGAAACTGTAGTTGCTAAGGCCGAGACAGCAATTGAGCTGGTTAAAGCTCAGGCTGAAACTGTGAAGGAGAAGGTGCAGTCCAAGATGGAGTAGTGGTGGGATTTATGTATACCAATAAATATTATGAGTTACACTGCTTGTATTAAATTTTCTGTGACTCTATGAACATGTGCGGTCAACTGCCCGCTATTTGCTTCTTCAGTAAGTCTGAAAGCAGCAACCGACAAGAATGGCGTTTGACAGATTAGCAGCTTCAGTCGACTAAATTAGCAGAATCGCATCCGGGGCTCTCAAATTAATCAGTTGCTTCCAACAACTCCGGGGCATCTTCAACTGGTTCCAATTCCTCAACAATGTTGTCGTCATCAAAGCTTTGAGGCTCGGTTGCGATGGCATCATCCACTGGTAATCCAGACAAGTCCACTTCCTCTTGTACTTCCTCAAGGATCGTAACCTCGATATTCTCCGAGCTGTCTTGGGATAACATCTCAGTAACAACAGATTCCGGCTCGGAAGACTCAATTTCTGCAGCCTCAGGTTGCTCCAACTCGGCAGTCTCAGAAGTCACAGACTCCAACACCACCGAACTCTCACTTTCCTTGAGCAGTTGATAAGCTTCATTTGCTTCATTCACCTTAGCATTCACGGCCTTCATGTATTCCTCTTCGGCAATAGCATCCACCCTTGCCTTCTCCTCAGCTTCTGCTTTGGCTCGTGCCTCTGCTAATGCTTCTGCTTCAGCCAACGCATCGGCCTCAGCCTTTGCCACCAACTCTCTGGTTAACCCCTCTCTCAACTGGTAGGCAATATTAGCCTTCGCTCTCACCAATTTCAAGTATTCATCGTTATCCGTTAACAAGAACTTGATGTGGAAGTTGATATTGTCCAAGTATTGGTCCCAGTCCCTCAAACCATTGGGCTTGGTTTTACCTCTTGGGTTATACTTGTATTCCTCAGCCTCGTTGTAGATCTTGTCTCTGATGCTGAAAATCAGGTCCTTAACCTTGTGGAACTGCTTCCAGGCAGACCAGCTCAACTCATCCTCGAAATCGCTATTGGTTTCCAAGATCTCCAACAATCCAGACAACCGATTGGAGAAGTCCAGAATGGTAGTGTCTGCAAACGATTCCAAAACGTCAACCGTGTCTTGGACAACAGCAAAGTACTTTTCCATGATTTCCAAATGAAACTGGTTAAGATTGACTTCAACATCCTTCATGGAGCCTTCTACTGCTTCGTATGCCTCCTTAATTCTGTCACGCATGATTTGTCTGTCAACCTCGGGTTCCTCAATGATCTTGCCTGACTCTCTGATGTACTGGGAATCCTTGTCGATTCCAGAGATCAACTCGTTCATCACCTTGTACCTAGCATAGTTGCCCTGCAGCAATTCCGTGAAATTGGAGGAGATTTTTTCTTTCAAGGATTCGATCGTAGCATTCAAGACATCTTTCATCTCGCTTTCAAGGCTGTTATAGGCCAAATCCAACGTCTTGTCCACCTTCGATTTCCAATAGTTCAATTCAAAATCGATCTGAGCCTTTGACGAGTCATCTCCATACTTTGTGACATCTTCGTTCAGTTCAACTGAGACTACTTCACCAGCGGCAGATTCTCCCGCTACAGCAGTCTCTGGGCTCGCAGGTGGCCCACTCTTGACAACTGTGACTGTGCGAGTTCTAGTAGCAGTGAAGGTGACCACTTCAGTTTCTTCAGAATCAGAATCATCCACTTCAGATTCAGATTGTGTCCCAGATTCCACGGATTCCGACTCCGACTCTTCCACAACGTCCACAACCTCCTCCTCAGGAACTGACTCTTCGATTTCAGTTTCAGTCTCAACATCGAGGTCTACTGGAGTCTCATCATCAACCACAGGTTTGTTGTAAGAGATCACGTCCTCCAAGATCTCCTTGACTAGACTTAGGGTCTTAGCAGTGTCACGCTTCCATCTCTTCTTGAGTGTGTCGATCTTGTGGAAGTTGTTGATTTCTGCCTGAATGAAATCTTTCTTTCTCTGCAACTTAGTCGAGTACTCCACGGACTTTTTCAACAAGATCGCATAAACTCGCTGGATCTCTGCAACTGCTGCCTCAGGATGAATAGTATCCCACATCCTGACCACGTGCTTGTTACTAGAAACAGTATTCACAACTTGGCGATAGAAAGGTGCAACCTTGAGCGAGAAAAACCGCAAGGTGTGTCTTTTGGACGATTTCCAATACACATGTGCATTGAGTCTAGCCTTGTTGGCAAATCTGTTGATAGAAGTTCCCCAAGTTTTCTGGTATCGTGCAACATAGTATTTGGTGATGGGAGAAACGTTGCCCTCCCAGTGCAGCATAAGTCTGGCATACTGGAATTCAGCAATCAGGGCAGCCCTAATAGAAATGTCGCCAAACACCTCGGTCGCCCAGATCTTAGTGGACGCCCATGCTTTCTCAGACTTGTAGGAAATCTCGAATTTCTCATCCAATGCAGCGATTTTGCTGTGAATTTCGGCCGCCACTGGCTTCACCGAAGCTGAAATACCATAATCTTTGTCTAATTTGTCCAAGTGTGGCTGAATTTGGCTTGTCCAGATGGGATACACCGAACTATTGATAGGGCCACAGGTATACTGAACGATATCATTGGAGTCGGAGTAGTCATTGCGGCACACAAAGAACGTCAAGTAGACCACGTAATATACGAGCGAAAGCTTCAATAGGGTGGTGAACCTCACCGGAAGAATCGACATTGTGTGTGTTAAAGTGGTTCGAATGGTTAGATTGTGGGAGGATTTTGGTGATGTTTGTCTGCAGGATATTTCCATCAGGTAAGTGTGGAGAAGGAAGAAAGAGTAGAGATTCAGGCCGGATAGATTCCATATGGACAACCATGGAGTTCAATGTTGGTTCTATATTTTGTAATTCAAGAGTTTTTCCTTCTTCTTCTTGCGTGTTTCGCTGTCTTTCTAATCTTGATAGAGAGATTCTAAGGACGTTCAAAACTCCATAGGCTCGGATGAAAAAGAACAAAAATCGTCAATATCGACATCCTTCCATAATTCAGTGCCGACAACAGACCCTGAATCCATAGTATCCTTCCACCATATCACAAACAGCCTTCAGATGGTTAAATTTCCACTCGATTCCAGGTCACGTGCGTGCCCACTCTTCACCTCGCCAGATCTCTTCTCCTAGAATCATCATGACAAATTCCCAGACTACCCAATTTCTTGGGGTTGCAGCAGTCGCATTTGCGTCAGGATACCTCCTCAATCGGTTTATGGCCGGATTGCCCCTTCAAAACGCACCAAAACGCACGTCTCGTCCCGCTCCGACCCCATCTCATCCATCTGATTCAGACATCTCAACAGAATCTTACTCAGACTCCGAATCTGATGACGAAATCGATATCGACTCCAGGGCACTCAACGAAATCCCCGGCGAGGTTCGAATGACGCTAGTGGTACGCCAAGACTTGAAGATGGGCAAGGGAAAAGCAGCAGCCCAATGTTCCCATGCAACTCTTGCGTTGTACAAGAAAATCACCGATCCAAACTCTCCAGCATACAACCCAGAGATGGTTTCGCGATGGGAGCATGGCAACGGACAGGCCAAGATCACATTGCAAGTGCCAGACCAGGATGGGATGGATCTTTTGTTCGCTCAGGCCATTTCCTTGGGAGTCAATGCCTATGTGGTTCATGATGCTGGACGTACCCAGATTGCTGCTGGGAGTGCCACTGTGCTTGGGTTGGGGCCTGCTCCTAAGTCAGTAATGGATCAGATCACTCACGACTTGAAGTTATATTAGCCATGTATAACGTAACAGAATTGAAGATATTCAACCAGTTCTTTGGAGTAGTCTGAATGATTTTGCTGCTACATGAAATAGGCTTTCTTCGCAACGATTTTGGAAGTCTTGTTTGTATCGATTTCAGGCATCCCTCAATGGAGTTTTCGCCTGATTCCTTCTCGAACTGTCAATGGGTTCACAGCTGAACTTGCACGTCTCTTTTTGCCACGCCGCAAGTGTTCTGGAATGCTATCGTCGACCTCCAAAAGTACGTCGTCGTTGTCCTCGTCGTCGTCGCTGTCAATGGCTCCGATCACAGAGTCCACCTCCGAATAAAAGTCGTCAACGTCGTCGAGTCCTACCAGCAGGAGCCTACGGCGACGAGAATCCCGCAGGGCTCTGTGGCCATTACGTAGACGCTCCAAGGCGTCGATCCGTGACCATATCTCGCCCTCAGTGCGCTGCGGAAGCAAGATCGAAAGCTCAGCAAACGACAATTCCTTGCGACGACGATTGATCAATAACTCGTCTTCTTCCATCGACCACGGAATGTTGAAAATCGGCTGTGACACTGCAGGTTTCCGGCCCGGAGCATCCTTGTCCTTCTCCTTCTTCAACTTTTCAATTTCACTGCGATCTGGGCGCTCTTTGTCAGATCCTCTTCGGTCATGCATCACCATCGACAGACGTCGCAAATACGCCTGTGGAGGACCAACAATGGATCCGTTTCGGATACTTGATAGCGTCGAGGCTAACTGGGGAAGTCCTGGAGGACCCAGAATGGACGTTCCGCCGGCCGGACCCAGAATACTGCTTCCACCAAAAAGAATAGGTAGATGCGCCAACGAGTTCAGCTGGTGGTGAGGGATATTCATGGATTTCAGGGGAAGACTCAGCACTGAGAGCCGCAGCTGCAGCAGCACAGATGTCCGGTCTTCGCCCCGCACAATCTGGATGATCGAATTGTTATGAAGAGAAGTGTGATGCTGGTCCACGGAATTACGAGGCGTTAATCCCAGCAGGTGACTGGCCACGGGATGAGGCTTGTTATGGGGCAAATTCAGGGTGGGATCCACGGAAATATCCGTGAAGTAGCCGCCCAGGGTTCCGGCGGCCGCTGCGCTGTGGGTTTGAGGATCCAAGGGAACGTCCAGTTTGGGCAGATTATCAAACGTTTGCGGGTGTGACGTTGTGTTGATGGGGCCCAGTGGCCCTTGTGGCACCGAAGATATCCCGCCCGTGTTTGAAGTGTGTGGATTCATCCCACCCAAGCCGCTGGACACCGTGTCGTAGCCTGTAAACGTAGTGTTTGCTAAAGGCGAGTAAACCAGTGTCAAATTGGGGGGCTGAGACTCGGATTTGCGGCGAATTCCCGTCTTTTTCGGCCCGCTTGCCGGCAGACTCGACTCACTGGGGCTCGGGCTTGTAGTAGCAGCCATAGCCGCTGCTGCTAGTCCTCCAAGAGCCTGGGCACTTTTCGGAGGATTCTTTAAATTGCCGCTTTTCAACCGCCGCCACCGAAACTGACAGGCGTTGGGGGTTCTATTTTGGAAATGCAGCGCAATCTCCTTCCATCCGAGCTTCTGGTTATCTTTCAAATGCATCAAGAGGATGTCGTCTTGGGGATCCCAAGACGTGGGGGTCCGCGAGAAGGATTTTGAGGACAGCTCGGAGTTAAGCGCATCGGGGCTGTCTGTAGACATTGTGAGTCGCGTCGGGGATTCCGAAGGTTGAGTGTTTGCTGGTGTTGTGGCTGGTGAGTTGTCAGTAGTCGTGTGGTGATGATCATCTCGACGACTTGGGGATCACGTGATCAAGTAGAGTGGGGTGTGGAATTGCGCCACAAGGGGACTTATTTGCGGGACGCAAGTGCGTCCACAGCCTCAATAGTTTATGTTTAACAGATTAGACAGAAAAAATCACATCATTGTTCTTTTTTCGTCCCGCTTGATGAACCCCATATTCGTGTACTGCATATAATCTGGTTGCCGTATTGCCTAATTAGTAACGAGGCCAATCTCATGATGTATATTCTCAGAGTCCGATCATGATGGGAGATTTGCCTTGAATAAAGGGATTCTACCGGGTATTTTCAATATCTCTGCCAAGTTTAATTTCAGCTTAGTTTCAGTAATTCTCACAATCTGTGCCCCTGACCTCCCAGCCACCAGGTCTTACATCCGGAGCACCACACAGTAATCCGGAGCCGGAGTTACAGATTCAACGGTTTCTTGAATGAACATTAATTCATAGTTTTCTCAATGCACTCCGTGCCACGAATCTACCTCTTACTCTCTATGTATCTATTGGCTTCCAACTTTCTGGATCCAGATCTTCTCCGCCTCCACAATAGTGTTGTTGTTGGCTCTCATCTTGTTCATGGTCTCCATGTACTCGTCGTACTCGTCACTGTCAAACACAATTCCTCCTCCAGCTTGCAAGTATGCAACGCCATCCTTGAACACCATAGTTCTCAACGCAATACATGTATCCATGGTCTTTCCATCGTAGCCCCAGTGTCCCACGGCTCCGGCGTACACTCCTCTCTTTTCCTTCTCCAAGTCTCCGATAATTTCCATGGCCTTCACTTTTGGTGCTCCGCTCACGGTTCCGGCGGGGAAAATCGATCTGAACGCATCGAATCTGGTCTTGTCGCTTCTCAATGTTCCCGTCACCTCAGATACAAGATGCATCACATGCGAGAACCTTTGAATAGTCAACAATCTCTCCACGCGGTTGCTCTCGGGAGTACACACTCTGTTGACGTCGTTACGGGCCAAATCCACTAACATGATGTGCTCGGCACGATCTTTCAAACTGGATCTCAAGATCTGGGCGTTCTGTTCATCTTCCTCGTTGGTTTTTCCTCTCTGGATAGTACCAGCAATCGGATGGGTGACGATTTTGTTGCTGGAATCGGATTTAACTAAGAGCTCGGGCGATGCTCCAATGATCTGGAAATCAACCAAGTCGATGTAGAACAAGTAGGGCGAAGGATTTACCGTTCTCAAGTGGCGGTAGATGTTGAATGGATGCAAAGAGGTTGGTCTTGCGACTCTCTGCGAGGGAACGGCCTGGATGACGTCTCCAAGCTTAATGTGCTCCTTCAACATGGTAACATGCTGCTCGTAACCTTCTTGGCCGATATTAGAGGTAAACGTCTGGTTAGGCTTAATTGGTGGCTGCACGGGATTCAATTCTTCCCAGGTTTTGTGAGCTTTCAACATTTGTTCCACCTCAGCTACCTCCTGTGCACCCTTGGCGTACGCTTCCTCCAAGTTGGTGTTGTCGTCCACTTTTATATTGTTGATGATCTGAAATCTCTGGTAGACGTGGTCAAACGCCACTATTAGGTCGCAGAGCATCAATACGGCCTCGGGAACCTTCAATGTGTCCTTCAATGGGCGGCGGGTCTTGGGCTCAAAGTACTTGATACAGTCGTACGAAATGTATCCAACTGCTCCTCCACTCAACATTGGCAATCCTGGGAGCGCGGCCTGCTTGTACTGTGACAATTCTTTTTCCAAGATGGTGATAGGGTCCACGTTGCAGAAGCCCTCCGGGTATACGGCCGCATCGTCGCCAGTTTTGATGATTTTACGTGGATTGATACCGATGAATGAGTAACGGTCCACGGAGTCTCCGTTAACGGAAGATTCGAACATGAACGAAACGGAGCGGTCCGGGTTGTTCAATTCGGCGAGCTTCAAATAGGCCAGGTGAACGGTCAAGTCGTCGGTGGCCACATATTTGAAGATTGGGTACAAGTTGGGTCTGTTTTCCAAATTGCGGTTATTCTCCACGTAGGAAGCCAAACCTTTCAAAGATGGCTGAATCTGGGACTTTAATGTTAGTCTCTGTTGATTTCATGTGATAAGATAGTACTGAATACATACAAACATGAGGAGTAGTATTGGGTAGATGAGATTATGACTGAGTCAGAGAAAAATTCAGTAGTATCATCTGTATGCAGTATGGGAAACGATCCAAAGATTAGCTATTTACAGTGATGGGTCAAAAAAAGTCGTCAGTTGTTCTGTTCCATTAGAACGGTTCCCGATGCTCCAATATACACACGCCGCCATCAGGATCCACGTGTAAAACGTTGTCGGCTCTCACTCGACTTCCAATAGAAATGTCTGACTCAGTTCGCACATAAAGTCTAATTTCCATAGTGAGTTCCTCACAGAATGCCCACGCCAAACTTGCGACGGCGCTGATGCTAGGACCCAATCGGGTGATGATGCAATTATATTCTTTTGTAAGATGCTGCTCGGCATGTTGTTGCACGTGGACAAGAGTCCAGAATGCTCGCTGTCGATTCGATAGATATTTCGCAGCCATTTGGGAATCCTCTAGATTCTGTCTAAACTGTTCAAGGACTTTCGAACTCAACGGCCCGTGGAGAGGATATCCGTACCTCTTTAATTCGCTGAATCGTTTGGAATAATCACGTAAGCCACTCTTCACTTCTCTAGCTTGGTGGAAAGCGAGAATCTGGAGCTGATTGAGATACCCAACTACTGAATCCAAAGCATCGACATCCACATGTCCCGAGGTTAACCCTAGTGGGATATTATGGCCCCTGTTGTCGACGTTGAGTCGCGGTCTGGCGAGATAGTTGTTTCCGACAAAATATGCTGAAGGAGAAACGTAACCAAGAGAGTCTCGGCCAAGAATGGTCTGGAAGTATGAGTTGCTGTGGAAATTGGGGAGAAATCGGTTTTCGTGTGTGATGAGCACCTCATCCTCTTCGATATTCTGAGGCACCGTGGTATCAAGAAGCGTCTGTACTTTTCGGTACACCGGAATGCCTTGTTGTTGGCAATATTCAGCAGCCATGGCTCCAGCAAAGATTCGGAGCTCCTCGATGAAGAATTTGCGCTTCTGGCCATTCAAGGTGTCTTTTCTGGACTCAATGAGAATTTGAGACGTGGCCGCATCTGTCTCTTCGTCAAACGTGGTGAGTCTCAGAATCTTCTTGATGAGTTTATCTGGTTCAACGGTGGATGCACATTTCCTGTTTCTTTGCAAGAAGTGCCTAGTCATAGTGTTGTAGACGAAATTTATGTTAAAATGGTCCGACTCTTCCAACCCTGAAGTGTTTGCAGACTCGGTCCTAGTGAATAATCTGAAGGAGTCCATGATGCGAGGATGCAACCTTCCTGTCAAGGTTTTGTCCAAAGTTTCGATATCGAGCGATTTGACTTGGCTTGATCGAAGTTGGTCAAAGAAAATCTGCACCCGGTCGCCAATGCTTTTGAGCGGATTACTTTCATAAACATTGTACTGGAAAGTTAATGTCATGCAAGGAAGAAAAACTTCGTCTTCTTGTCTCGAGAGATCGCCCACACTGAAGAAATTTCTAGAAGGTTTTTCCATGTTTGAAAACAGAAGTGCCTCGATGGCTTTTTCGTGAAGAAGCTCAATTTTTTCATTGTCAAGAAGTCCATTAATGGTACAGAGAATGCCTTTGTTCTTAGTCCAACGTTCATAGGTCTGAGACGACGGACTTAGCTGGGAGGCCACATCAGGAACATGGATATTAATAAGGTACCTTCTCTCGTTGATTTTGTCCAAAGAAAATGCAAAGTTGGAGTGGCCAGATGGTCCAGGAAGAGCATACACCGCCATGTTCTGGTAGTATTCTCTATTGTGGCGCATATGGCTAAAATGATCCTTGATGTGGCCCAATTTTGCATCCACGTTGGAGCTGGATACCGAACCCGAAGGCTCAAGGGCATATTTGCTGGTTACAGATAATGCACCTTGTTCTGGACGACCAATTAAGCCTACTGAGAAAAGAAGGTCCGTGAGAGGATTCCCATGATTGTCAAAAAGTCCGATTTTCCTGAGTAGGTCATGAATGGCAGAAGGAGTCACTTTATGGTCAAACTCCTCGATCTTCAATAGTCTGTTTGTGATGCTATTGTGTGGATAGAAAACAGCAAACATGATAGCTCGAAACGCAGGGCCGAACTGCTTGCCAGACCAAATATTGATATCGTCACATAATGAATCGAACGACTTCGGATTCGAAACGAGGTCTTTGACGTAAAAATTGAGTTTTTCGAGCATTTCGTCGTCGTAGTGGAGAAACTGGCTCACGTTGGAAAAAATCTCCAACGAAGTAGCCATATAAATAGAAAGAGGCGGAAGCTCGTTAGAGCAGCGATGCGCCACGATATTGGTATTTCTGGATGCTGGCACGCACGATGCTACTACCCATCTGCTTGGATCCTTGCACATCTCCCAGTGGATAGAGATAAGCTTAGCACATTGGTGGAAGTAACTTTGGAGTGTCTCCGCCAGGTGAAATTCCATGATCGCCGCCAAAGACGTAGGACTAATTTGTCCCTTGTGCGCCATTCGAGAGTGGGCGATGCGGAGATATTCCTGTGAGTCATCTCTCATGGAATTGGCAGTAGCCACGAACTGATGAAGAATGGTGACCAAACGAGTTCTGGCAGGAAAATTCTCATCATGTCGATTCGGGAGAATCTCCAAGCTGTCGATCCAGTCCTTTTCCAAAACCTGGTAGGCGGTGAAGTGGATATCTTGTGGATATACTCTGGTGAGTTCATTGTCCATAGTTAAAACGATGAGTTTATTGTGGAATTCGTTGAACTTGGATTGACACTCTGACACAACAACGCCAAGAATCAACTTGGAATCTCTCTCAAACTCTACAAAACTGCCTGCTATGGGGGCCAACTGGTGGTTTTCAACGATATCTTTCCATGTTCGAAATGGAACAAACGTATGTTCTAGCACCGTTTCCATTACGGCCTTGTCGGTGATTTCCACGGAGGGATAATGCAAGTTTGGGTCTAGAAACAGGCTCTGGCGCCTTATATAATCCTGGACGGCCTTAGTTGGTTCGTGAAGTTGGTGGTCTTCATTCTGTTCAGAAGCATTTCTGAGAGAATTTGAAGTGAAGTAGCGATACCGAAGCTGGAACGGTCGAATAGATAAAAAGGTCGTTTGTAAATGCGGTAGTCGGCATTTTGTGGCCGCTAGGCGGACTCTTAGCATGCTATGACGGAAATTAGATTTGGAGATGATTTTTCAGATTCGCAGACCTGGTTCTATGTACATCGCGATAAGATTGAGAATTGGGTAAGTGAAAAATGATAAATGCGGCTAAACTAGATATGGTTGGGCTACTGAGTGGTCGGTAGAACATTTGCGCTTTTGGATTGCAATTTCATTTGTGAACAAAGTAAGCTCTATAGGTAGAGTGACGGCTATTAACAGAGAAGCAGCTTCAAACGATCACCGACTTGAACAGTCACTTTCCAATTGCATTTCCAAATACTTTCCACACGATTCCTACACCGCGCTCGTCTCTTCTCTCCTTTCCCTCTACTTCCACCTCTGAATGATCGTCGCATTCTTCAACTGAGCATCCGCAACCGTCACACCATCCAGCTCCTCAATAGGCTTCACTGGAAATGCATGAGTAAGAGCAAATGCTCTCAGTGGCAGGTCGTTGAGCTCGTGGTCGCGAACAAACAGATAAACCACCGAAATCGGGTCACTTGAGTTGAACTTATGGGCGATTCTCTTTCCGTTGGCAAATCGGATTTGCACAGTAGAATCACCGTTTCCCACATCTTGTGGCTTAGGCTTTTCGACCGGTGCCTCTGCCTCTGGCGTTGCAGCAGACTCGCCGGGAACTGGAGACCCCAATCTCTGACCCTGGCCCAGAAATCCTCCCAACTTCCGTTTGGGGGGCGTGTAGTCCTCTTCAGTCTTCTTGATGACCGAAACGTCCACGTCCTGGCCAAACTCAACTCCCAACACCGATACGGGAACGCGCCCATTCTTCAACTCCTGCAAAACCTGCTGGTTCTCTGGATCATCGTATCTCTGCAACGGCCCGTCCCCAACGGTGAAGCCCTGGCGCCAAAAAGTGATTTCCCTGCTTACCTTCGTAGGAACTCTTGGGCCGCGTGCTGTGGCATCGGGAAGGATCTCCAGCGCATGACTACTATCGCCCAATTTAATTCCTGCTCCACCAAAATGGCGAGGCTGTACTTCCGAAGTTTGCGTTGACGGTCTATCGTCGGGCTCCTCCGTCTGCTCTCTAGCTCTCTGGAAGATTCGGTCAATCAATGACGGCTGTGAGCGGCCATTGTCGTTATCTTTATTGGGGTTTTCCACTTGCAACGCCGACTTTTCTCCACCGGTGAAGAAATTGGCATTTGTTTTGTCGTCCAGCTCGTCGTCGCTTCCAAGATCTCTGAGGGTTCTCACGCCCAGAGTGTGGCGTCTGGAGGATTCTTGAGGTTCTGGACTTACGCTGGCACCATTAGAAGCATAGAAATCTTCAATGGCAGTGGTGAGGTCGTTACCGTTTCGGCGGAGATATTGCTCGGCCAAGTAGCGGGAGGCGTTTGTGACTGCCACGAAAGATTCGATCAATTGTTCGTTTTCCGACATGGCTGGTTATTGTAGAGTAGCTGGTGAAGATAGTGGCTGGAGATGAAGGCAATAGGTTGTCTGCAGGCAAGGAAGGATTTGGAATAGCAATGGCTGAAGTTGTGGAATTTGGATTGGGGGACGATTTATGTTGAAATGAAGTGTTTTGATTTTATGTTGGATTTTACGTTGGTCTTTTGTTGCTTAATTTGGAGTTTTTGTTGGGGTTAGTGTTGAAATCGGACAAATGTGAGAGGGTGCAAAATGGCATTATCTCCGAAAAGCTGATGATCAGAGGCCAGGGTCAAAACTAATGGGGCCCATAATTACTTTTGATTATTTACCATGATGTGTTTCTTGATGTCTATTGGAGCTTGATAAGGACTTATGGCAACCTAAGGTGACTAAATTTGAAAAGACGGCAACTAGATCCAAAACCTCTTCATGTTCTTAAGGGAAGCAACACACATAACCTTGTGAATCTCTGGAAAAATTCTAAAGATAGAATTTCGATTCGCTTCTGGGTGAATTTCTATACCCACGTAGTTCCTGTGGGACTCAGTAAATTACGATTTTTGCTGGCTTCTTAGCCCAAATTGAGCTTCTCCACTTTCCAGACTGAAACTATTTCCTTTAGAAGGTTTTCTTCGCCTGATATTTTGTTTGCCTTCGACTTACAGAGATAGGATTTCAGCACAGAAACTTAGAACCTGTCATTAGTTCTTGCCGATTCCAATATGTTTCTGACACATTATGGATTGGATAATGAGTTCATATCGGTTCTTCAATTCTTTCCATTTCTCGAAACTAATCACCATCGTAATGTGATCCAGGAGCATTTCCACATCCTCTACATGGGGTCCTAGTCATTACTGAGCTGTAGAGGGGAACAATTCAACTCAGGATCAGAAATGTGGTATTATTGACGGAGTTTATTTGAGCTCCCTACCGTATGAAAATTGGAAACACGGATCTTCTTAGCATCTCAACTTTTTCCAAATGTGGGCTTATTTCCAATCAAACAAAAACCTCACTACGTGAAAACTGCCTTTATGTCTAAGAATTCTGTATTAACGCCACTCAAATGGCATGTAGTGCTTTTGATTGAAAGCCAGGGGTTTAGATTTTCCGAATGGTCTTCTCCAAGCCAATATCAGATGGTACCTCCCTGCAAAGTCTCGTTCACTCCATGAATCTACAGCCACAATAAAATAGGATAATTTTTTTATATATACCGATGTTGAAATCCCAATTAAGATTTAAAACCCCAAAAAATAATAAAAAGTTGTCAAAAGACGGTCATAATCTTCATCACGTTGATAATCACATTAATGTTGAATAAATGTGATCAGGATACAGCAAGTAGACAAGAATTGAATAAATGCAACGCATATCCCGCATTCTTAAAATGGGGCTGCACTAAGCGCAACTCTCTTAGTACTTGGCTCTGAACTCCTTGGCAGCGTCAACCATGTTGGTCAAAGAAGCCTTGGTCTCAACCCAACCTCTGGTCTTCAAACCACAGTCTGGGTTGACCCAGAACTTGTCGGCTGGGTAAACCTTCAAAATCTCCTCAATTCTCGACACAAACTCCTCCTTGGAAGGAATTCTTGGAGAGTGGATGTCAAACAATCCCAAACCAATGTGGTTAGGATAGTCAGCAAACTCTCTGATGTAGTTGGCGTCGTCCTTCTTGGAGAACTCAATGGACACAACATCAGCGTCCAAAGCCTTGATGTGGTTAGGGTCCAAGTCAGAGTAACAGAAGTGGGAGTGGATCTGAGTAGAGTTCTCGACACCGGAGGTGGCGACTCTGAAAGACTGAGCAGCCCAGTTCAAGTAGTCGGATCTCTCCTGACCAGCTCTCAATGGCAAACCCTCTCTAATGGCTGGCTCATCAACCTGGATGACGGTAATACCGGCAGCCTCCAAGTCCTGGACCTCATCTCTCAAGGCCAAACCCAACTGCAACGACTGGATCTTCTGGGAAACGTCGTCTCTTGGGAAAGACCATCTGAGACAAGTGACTGGACCAGTCAACATACCCTTAACTGGCAACTTGGTCAAGGACTGAGCGTAGACAGACTCCTTGACGGACATAGCCTTTGGTCTAGAAACGTCACCAACAATGATAGGTGGTCTGACGTATCTGGAACCGTAGGACTGGACCCAACCGTTGGTGGTGAAAACGTAACCCTCCAACTGCTCACCGAAGTACTGGACCATGTCGTTTCTCTCTGGCTCACCGTGGACCAAGACGTCCAAACCGATCTCCTCCTGGAATCTGATGACGGTCTCAATCTCCTTGTTGATGAACTCCTCGTACTGCTCGGCAGTGATGGTTCCCTTGGTGTACTTGTTTCTGTTCACTCTGATGTCCTTGGTCTGAGGGAAAGAACCAATGGTGGTGGTTGGGAACAATGGCAAGTTGTACTTCTCCTTCTGGGCAGCCAATCTGTCGGCAAATGGTGACTTTCTGGTGGAGAGCGACTCGTTGATGGTGGCCATTCTCTCCTGGACCTTAGGGTTGGTGGTGATGGAAGACTCCTTTCTGGCCTTGATGGACTCGGCGTTGGCAGCGTACAAAGCGGCAACATCCTCACCAGAAACGTCCTTGGCAATAGCAACAACGGCGTCCAACTTCTGGGTAGCAAACTGGAACCAGTCAGCAATAACTGGGTCCAACTTGGACTCACTCTTCAAGTCGACTGGAGTGTGCAACAAAGAGGAAGAAGTAGCAACAACAACTCTGTCCTTGCCCAACTTCTCGATGGCCTTGTTGACCAAAGCAGAAGCCTTGGCGTAGTCGGTCTTCCAAATGTTTCTACCGTCAACAACACCAACAGACAAAGTCTGCTTGTCGTTCAAGATGGAAACAACCTCGTCAAACTGACCTGGGGCTCTGACAAAGTCAAAGTGGAAACCAGAAACGGCCAAGTCGGTGATGGCGGCCTTGTTTGGAGACACGTCACCGAAGTAAGTGGTCAAAACAATCTCTGGCAAACCCTCGCCGACCAAAGCGTCGAAGGTGGCCTTGTACAAGCTCTGGACAGACTCAGGCAAGTCCAAAACCAAAATTGGCTCATCGATCTGGACGGTCTTGGCACCAGCCTTGTACAACTCCTCAAGCAAAGACTTGTAAACTGGCAAGAACTTGTCCAACAACGAGATTGGGTCCAAGTCCAAAGAGTCCTTGTCGGCCTTACCCAAGTACAAGTAAGAGATTGGACCAACAACGACTGGTCTGGTCTCAACACCCAACTCCTTGGCCTCCAAGTATTCGTTGACTGGCTTCAAACCAGCAGCAGTGTTCAACTTGAACTCAGTGGAGTGGGAGAAAGTTGGTCTGACGTAGTGGTAGTTGGAGTCAAACCACTTGACCATCTCCAAAGCAGTGACATCAACAGCAGCCTCGGTGTCGGTGGCCTTCCTCTGCAAACCTCTACCCATGGCGAACAAAACGTCAATTGGGGCCAAGTCGAACTTGGTGTATCTGTCAGGAATGACGTTGAACAAAAGAGACAAGTCCAACACCTGATCGTAGAAGGAGAAATCGTTGGAGGCAATAACGTCAACACCAGCGTCCTTCTGCAACTTCCAGTTGTGAGCTCTCAACTCCTTACCTTTAGCCAACAAGTCGTCGACAGTCACCTTCTTGGACCAGTAGGCCTCGGTGACCTTCTTCAACTCTCTCTGGGCACCGATACGTGGGAAACCTAAAACGGAAGATTGGACCATTTTTTGTAATTAATGGGAAAAAAAAGTTGTTGGTGGAAGAGGGCGGACGAGGTCTTTATATATTGGGTGAAAAGTTGAAGTCGACGCTGCCTGCAGGAGTCGTATAGTGGAGGTGGACGACGGAAGGAGTTTTGGGGGATTTTCCTTTGGATTTTTTTCGGGGGTTGGATTTCTGGTTGCTGGTCGTGCAATTGCATCTATTCTATGTGGTGGGGTGTTCAATTGTGTCTTTTGTTGTTAATTATGTTGATTAGATTGGTGTGGTCGACCGTGGAAATTGCACGTGCTGCTGGATGTGGCAACGGCACGTGCCGCTGCTACCTGCATGGATCAGAGTCATCCTGGAAACTTTTGGTAGATGCAGAGCGACAACGGGGGAGTGAGATTGAAAAATAAATTAGAGGAGTTTGGAGGAGTTTGGAAGAAAAGATTGAATGCTCATATTTGACGAATCCGAGATTGTTGGAATTGTTCGTTTGAATTGGCAGCGGAAAGACCAGTGCAATGAACTGGCCACAGAGTTTGTTGCATTTTGCTTTGGAAATCTCTGGCTGCAGTCGCCTGATTTTCCGCTATCAATTTTCATTTATAGCTCGCGAGAATCCATCAATTTTCACCGGTTGTTCGCGTATTGCTAATATTGGCCATGTGGATAATCTGCGTCTTCAATTCATCCTTCTCTTTATCCATCTTTCACCGCAATTCTCCATTTCCTCGCAATATTCCTCTCAACTCTCAATTCTTCCCTCTCAGTTCTTCCCTCTCAATTCGTCCCTCAATTCCTCCTCTCGTCTCTCAATTATTCCCTCTCTCCGTCTTCTCCAATCTCGATCTCCTCATCGCCTACTCAAGCTTCAGATCTCCCTTGGTCTTTCTCTTCGCAACCATCTCCTGGACCTCCTCACTGCAGTGCAAAAGTCCATATCTACGGAACTCCTTGATAGCCCCGTTCACCTCCTCCACCAGCTTGTCCTTGATGTAGCTCTCAAAGTACTCGCCAAGCTTGACAAAAAGTCCGTAGCTCAACACAAACTTGTCATCCGAAATGTCGGAAATCTTGTTGGCAGCATCTACTGGGGTGTTGAAGCCCTCACCGTCGCCCAAAAACACCCCCAAGTTCTTCAACTTGGTGAACAACCCGGCCTGGTGTGCAGGCACCATGCCTCCATGCTCCTTGATCTTGTAATTTCTGTAGAATTCCTTGTACTCGTCAGGGTTGGCTCTCTTGGAACCAGTCCATCCCAACTCAATCAACTCCTCCTTGGTAATTTGCTTGGGGCCCAGCGCAAACGGGTTGCGGAACACCTTCGTAGGGTTGACCATTCCCGACCACACAGCAAAGTAGAGAGCAAGCACCTTGATGAGGTGGAAGAAGAAGAATACACATTGAGCGCCTACATTGACGGGATCTCTGACATCGTTGAGCACAGTCTCGGCAATGCTTTCGTATCCGAATCTGGAGGCAAAGAATGCCACGATCGAAGACATCTGGTTTGTCAAACAGATTCCGGGCGTGGGTGAAATAAAGTCTGGCAAATCAGTGTAGAGCCACACCATCAAGAAAGTGAGGAACGAGTAGTAGTCAAACGAGTTGAACTCCCAGTCGGGCATGATCAACTGGCCCGGCCAGCAGTGTTTGGCGATTTTCTCGTCCAACCCAACCTTTTTCTGGTATTTTTTCTGGTTGGTTTCGTACGAAAAGAGCAACGCTCCGTCTTCGGTCAAGTAACCGGGCGCAGTGGACACCGCAAACCCCACGGGGCGCGGCTTGTAGAAAACGTTGGGTCTCAACGAAATTGGCAAGGTTTCGAACACCTTAAACAAGTTTTTGAAGGTTGTGGAGGTCGTAATCTGGAAACAGTAGTCTCTCTCCATATCGTCGTTGAAACGGAGGTACACCTCCAAGGCAGCAGCATCCAAGTCTTTTTCTGACATTTTGTGAGTGAATCCGATGAGTGGGAAGTTAGATTCTCCGAAAAAAGCGTGGGTTATAAGAAACGATTGGGATTAAAAAAATCGAGTGGTTTATAGATCGGCGGCGGTGGCCACCCCACACTGGCTGTCTGCAGGAGGCAGAGGCGGGGGAGAGAGGTGATTGAAAAATTCTGGTGGGGATGGTGGGGTCGAGGCGTTCCGAGGGTCGATAGTGGGGCCGCCGTTTTGTGACCAGCAATTTGTGACTAGTAAATTTGTGACTAGAATGCGGTATTAGTGGGGAACTGGAGGCGGCTTTTTCTCTTTTGGGAGAATTCGGCGAAGTCAGTAGGTGGTGCGAACGGAAAAATGCCCCGCCTTGACAAAAGTATGTGGAGTCTGGCACCTTTAGTTTCTCCGACAGATTTAGCCTTGGATGTGGAGGTTTAGGTTTTCCGATTTGTAGGTTATATTTGGATGATGGTGGGCGATGGATCGCGAAGTTTTTCCTGCTTTCATTTTCCTGCTTTCATTTTCCTGCTTTCATTTTCCTGCTTTCATTGGTTTGTCCCTCTCATTGATGTGAGAGCTAGCATCATCACTGATGGTCAAATAATAGGACACTAGAGGAAGAGAGGACAAAAGAAGGATGTGAGAGTATTTGAATAGTAAGTGGAATAGATTATGGATTGATATAGGCTAATTGAAGTCTTAGAAAGTTACATATGTGGGAATTGACTCTAACGATAATTGGGTGAGAAATTCGCTGAGAGAGATGACATAAGGTTCGTAAACAATGATTGAATCAATCGTAACACAAATTGCCTCGTAAGAAATCTGCTGGTTCTAATGAATTACTTCTATTTTGGCTTATCAATGAAGAATTGGAAATCCCTCTCTAGCTGTTATGCAAAGGCACCTTCGTCCGCCAAAGACAGAAACCTACCTTCACTGTTATTTCTGCTTTTCGACGGAAACCACCTCTTTCAGCCAGAATCGACAATTTCAAAGTACTACTTAAGTAATCGTGTGGTTCAAGTGATGAAGATGAATGCATTTGTGAGACCCTTCAGAATTCAAATCCCAGTACATCAAGTTGGTTCGTATTCCGGTTAGTAGAGTCAATATTCAGCGAAAGAACGGAAATTTTGTGGCAGGCGTCACAACTGATACACCAACTGAATGCATTGATACCAGATAATCTAGTTAACCATCTAAAGGCAGCATTATCAGCCCCACCAGATGATCTAGTTAATGGTATCTCCTTCCCGTCCACGGAATCTCTATCTATGGGAAGTGAGGGAATGAAAATGAACCGAAATAAATGATTCAGATGAAAGAAGTACTCAGATAATTAGGGATAGTTAGAACTGGCCAAAGTCTATTATGCGGTTTCCACTTTTGATGTCTCTATCAATAGCTTCCGTCGCGTTGAATGACCCGCCATAGCCATACAGTTCATCATCCGTCTAACCTTGCTTGAAAAATCAAGAATAATTGGAACATTGTTGTCGTCCAATAGAAACCATCAGCCTCCGTTTTCCAACTCCGAATTAGAAACATTGCTAGAATATTGATTTTACCTTTCGCAGCCATTTTACATTGTCCACATATTAATATTCTATTATCCTAATACCTTGGTTGAAACTCTAATATCGTTACACCTTGGCCAATGCCTGTTCAATGTCAGCCAACAAATCGTCAGTCTCCTCAATGCCAACAGAAACTCTCACCAAGTCATCGTACACCCCATTTGCTTCTCTCTCTGCCTTAGGAATACCTCCGTGAGTCATAATGGCAGGAACCTCAATCAATGACTCGATTCCTCCCAATGATTCAGCCAAAGTGAACAACTGGGTCGATGACGTGAACACAGATGCGCCGCGGGCCCCGCCCTGGATCCGGAAAGAGATCATTCCTCCTCCCAAGCCGTCTCTATGCTGCTTCAACACTACACCGTGGTTGGTGTGGGTCTTGAGCCCCGGATAGTTGACCTTGACCACCTTCTCGTGCTGCGACAAGTACTCGGCAATCTTCTGGGCCGAATAAGCCGCCTGTCGCACTCTCAAGTGCAAAGTCTTCAAACCTCTGTGGGCCAACCACGAGTCAAAAGGGGAAGGAACGGAGCCAATGGCGTTCTGCAAGAAACGGAATTGCTCGTGCAACTTGTCGGAGTTGGTGGCCAAAACTCCGCCAACAACGTCCGAGTGGCCGTTGATGTACTTGGTGATGGAGTGCACCACAACATCAGCACCGTGCACGATTGGGTTGGAGATGTATGGTGACAAGAAGGTGTTGTCGACAACCAAAATCACGTTGTTGCCCGTACGAGCGTTGTGGCCCTTGATTATGGCGGCCACGACAGAAATATCAGTCACCGACAACGTTGGGTTCAGCGGAGTCTCCAACCACACCAATTTAGTTTCTGGACGCAAAGTCGACTGCAAGTCCTGAGCCAAATCGCCGACAAAAGTGGTTTCAACGCCGTGTGAAACAGCAACTTTCGTGAAATAACGGTGAGTTCCGCCGTAGACATCACCTCCACTGATAATATGAGAACCAATAGGCAACGACTGAACAATTAATGCGGTGGTGGCAGAACCAGAACCCAAAGCAATGGCATACTTGGCTTTTTCCAAAGTGGCCACTGCAATTTCGAAATTGTCTCTGTTAGGGTTGGCAGATCTTGAGTACTCGTAGATTCCAATTGGCTTGGAAGGTTCTGATTGAGCAAATGTGGTAGAAAGAGAGATTGGCTCGATGACAGCACCGGTGTGGGGGTCGGTGGGGGCACCGGCGTGGATGGCATTGGTGCCGAAACCGTAGTTTTTAGAGTTGTCGATAGTCATCAGAAAAAGGTGATTACTACAGAAAATACGCCCTGCTACTGAAGTATTTAATAGGTGATGAGCTTACTAACGATGCCTGCACTGCAGGATGCCGGAGAAAACGCCACAGTTGGGTGCCGAACGGAAATATCTTGGACTGATTGGTCATCGCGAACGAGTTAGTTATCAGATGGCTTAGTATAGGGTCATAATATAGCTTGGTTATGGGACAAGTTGGTCATTCTGGACGAATTGGGAAGAATTAGATGAAGGCACGGGATATTAGTCAATCTGTAGGAGGAGCAGCATGATGATGACGGAGGGGTGGTGTGATGGAGTGCCAAAAGAAAAGGGTGCACGTGATGCGGGAGGCTTTCTTTTACTTTTTCCCGAACCATACTCGCACTTGTTATTGTTCTTTTTCGCTATGGTACAGGACTCCGGGGGGTTCTTGCCCAAATTATTGGTTTGGGCAGACTTTTCGAGCTCAACTGTTGATTTCCATTGATAGATGTCTGGGGTGTCAGGTCCCTTGAACTCGAAGGGAAATTGTAGTCTTTGGCCCATTTCTGATGTCTTCTTCAGCAAAGAAAAAGTTCGACTCGAATGAAATGTTCCCATATCTGTCAATGGTTCCGACGTTTTCACATGCTCTGCGACTGCAGCAAATGGACTTAGTTCATTGACTATTCTCTTGAAGTATCTGATTTTATCAATGTTTGCTCTGATGGTTGCATGAGAACATCTCATATGGAAACCTTAACAGTAATGGCTTTTCTATCTACCAAAGATCGTAGTTATTTTCATTTCAATAAGAGTGAAATCCACACGGAAAAGATAGTGCTACCGAGAACATTCCCACGTTGTTCGTAAGGTTGAATAAATCGAAGGTCCTAAGGAATTGATATTGGGAATGTGAGTAGTCTATACTAGCCAACAACAGGGATGTAAACAGACGAAGGAAAGTTAAACAAAACGCTTTCTGGTGTTGAATCTATCACACACGGCCTGAGTGTAAAGAAGAATCCCTATTGGGCAAAGCTTGGAATCGGAGCCCTTTTCGAATCAAGTTTTATCGCTAACACTTATCAGTAACCAGGGAAATGAAATACGACCCCTCAGAAACGAAAAAAATAAATAGCGTTGAAAGTGAGGAAGGAAGTGAATGACGGTATCGCTTATCAATGGCTACACTTTCTGAACTGCCGCATATAGTAACGATTGTCGACTCCACTTACCGCGTCTCGAAGTTTGGCTCCATAGTGCACTGCTGAAGTAGTTCAGGGTCACGTGACAAGACTTTGTCGATTTGTCCCCTAAGTTGAAGTTGTCGGGGCCACTGGGTCTCCATTCCGGTAGTTTTATATGCCTTGGCAGCATCGTCCAGGCAGGCATCTACTTGGCCATCTACATCTTCAATTCGTTGGTTGTCGTGATTGAAGAGGTTAAATCATAATTTGTAGGCGTCCATAGTGTTCTCCAGGTAGCAACCAAGGCTACTCAGCATAAATGAATAGGACGGTGTTTATCTTGCTAAGACTCAACCACTCATTTACGAATTTGTCCCTCATACACGGTTGGAGTAGATAGCTCCAGAAGCTGTGCAACAGGGTTCTTGAATTGCTTACTGCACATTGAGGAACAAGTCCGGAGCATCAAATATTATGTGGGCAATTCTTTAGTGGACCACAAAGACCAGTTCCCCGCTTGAACATTTACGACGTTGTGCATTGCATCAATGGAACGAAACCAACCTCGAATCCAGGGAACAAAGTACTTTGACTTGATGTACTGACTGAGGCTCGGGATACTTGCAACAAATATCCGCGCTCAGACCCATTCCAGGTTGTCACATGTACAACCTGACTGCAATATGGTCCATCTATGAGCCGAGACAGAATACCAAGAGCTACAGAATACCAAGAGCTATCGACGCACAATGCAAATCCTAAGATAAGGAAACTCACCGATCTCACTCAAGAGATAGACATGACTTGCGTTGTTTTCTTGTTGAGACGCAACAAGCCTTCATCTCCGGTTAACCATGTAGTAGTCCTGTCTTCAACACTAATTAACCAGATTTGCCAAGCATTTGGTGCATATCCCCTGTACCAAAGCCGTGTGTGCAACTGGATATTGAGGCGCAGCAGCTTGGCACTTCTCGGGTTAGCGAGTCGCACTGTTGAAGTTGGTGCTGCGGATGCCTATTGGAGCCTCGAGATGACTGTGAGGTGGTTGTGTGATCAACCGCAGCGATGGCAAAGGTGAGTATTCGCGAAATCAACGACAGCAGAGAGAAAACAAAAAGTGAAAACAGCATAAATAGAGAAAGAAAAACACTTCCTACCTTCCTACCTATCGCAGGAAATAACCAAGGCGGCAAGTCGTTTGGGGTTCTGACGTTCAATCCAGTATCTCGCACCGCAGCCATTGCAAGAATGCAAGCGCGCATCAGGGCTTAACTATGTAGTCAGCAGCAGCAAACATCCATGGCAAATCCACAGCAAATAAAAGTTCAAACGAACACAAATCAAGGCAAATCAATTCAAGCTAAGTTAAATCAAATTAAAACAAGCCAAATCGAATATCAAATCAGTTATCCAAACAAATGGCTTCCTCTTTCCATCTTCTCTCCCCCAATTTCCTCTGCTGGAACGGCTGCGAAATCGAGGCTGTGCACCGCCAGAATTACAAGTGAGCGTTATCGGCCCCACGGCCTCACTAACACAACTCCATCCGAAATCGGCCACATCGCCATATTTCTACTTGCTACCTTATCTAGACACCAGTTCCCACCTTTCTCTCCCTGCACTTTTCAAACTTTATCGCTGTTGTCTTTTCCAAACCTTCCGATCTCGCATCGATCGCATCTCAGATATTTCATCTCAACTAATGAGCTTGCCTGTTACCAGAGACGACGCTTCGGTGGCTCTGGACGCCCCGCTCCATCCGTCGCCATTCTCGGTGACTCCAGAAGATCTCACCAAACTCCATGACCCGAAATCGTTGGCTCAGCTCCACGAACTTGGAGGTCTCGATGGTCTCGCTCATCTGCTTCTGCTGGATGCTAATATCGGATTGAAAGAACATAGCCATGACGAGAGAGCGGCAGCTTTCGGCCACAATAAGCTCCCGACCAAGGTGGCAAAGTCGTTTTTCCGTCTCTGCTACGAAGCCATGAAGGACAAGGTGTTGATTCTTTTGACGGTGGCTGCGGTCATCTCGTTGGCATTGGGGCTTTATGAAACTTTTGGCCAGGGAACCGAGTATGACGATGAACATAAACCGATGCCTAAAGTTGACTGGGTGGAAGGCGTGGCCATCATCACCGCTGTTATCATTGTCGTTGTTGTTGGTGCTGGAAACGACTACCAGAAGGAGAGACAGTTTGCGAAGTTGAACGCCAAGAAGGAGGATCGCGAGGTTGTGGTGATCCGTGCCGGCGATAAGTGTATGGTATCCATCTACGACTTGCTTGTGGGCGATGTGATCTGCTTGGAGACCGGAGACGTGATTCCGGCCGACTCGGTGTTGATTTCTGGTGAAGTGGAATGTGACGAGTCGGCTCTTACTGGAGAGTCCGCTACCGTCAAGAAACGGCCTGCGGACGTTGCTATGGCGTTCTACGAAGAGCACTCCCAGAATAACGAGGACTTGGGTTCCCCTACAATCAAGTTCCAAGACCCTTTACTCATCTCAGGTGCTAAAGTGTTGTCTGGAGTCGGAACGGCTCTTGTCACTGCGGTGGGTGTTCATTCCGTCCACGGAAGAACCATGCTTTCGTTGAACCACGATAACGAAGTCACTCCTTTGCAAGAACGTTTGGACAATTTAGCAGAGGGAATCTCCAAGTATGGTTTCTTGGCTGCTCTTGTGTTGTTCATTGTGTTGCTTATCCGTTTCGGTATCAGCTTGGCTCCGGGCGGAAACTACCACGACCACACTCCTGCTGAAAAGGGTAAGAAGTTTGTCGATATCTTGATTGTGGCCGTGACCATTGTGGTGGTTGCAGTTCCTGAGGGCTTACCGTTGGCTGTCACGTTAGCATTGGCATTCGCAACCACTAGAATGGCCCAGAACGGTAATTTGGTCCGTGTGTTGCGTTCGTGTGAAACCATGGGTGGTGCCACTGCTGTTTGCTCCGATAAGACTGGAACGCTTACGGAGAACAGAATGAGAATTGTTCGTGGCTTCATCAACGAGACATTGCAGTTTGATGATTCCGTCAACTCAAGCGAACTCAATGACGTTCCCAAGTCTGGGGCCATCGTGGACTCCATTCCTCATGACAATTTGGTCTTCATCTCGTCTAACATCACCCTCAACTCTACGGCTTTCGAGAACCCTGACTACGATGAATCCAAGGCAGCAAGAGCAAGACAAAGGCCCAAGAAGAAGTCGCTTTTGTACCACTTGCTTCACAGCAACAACAGCGACCGTCAAAAGGAAATCCAGGATTTCAACATTGTGTCTGAGAATTACTTGGGCAACAAAACTGAATCTGCCTTGTTGATTTTGGCTAAGGAACGCTTCAACCAGTTCTCGACGGAAACTTTAGAGCAGCAGCGTCAGGCTGCCAAGAACGACATTGTCCAGGTTGTCCCTTTCGATAGTTCTAGAAAGTGGGCTGGTATTGTCATGAAAATCGACAATGGCTACCGTTTGTATGTCAAGGGCGCTGCGGAAATCATCTTCAAAAATTGCTCTTACGGATACAGCAATACCAACGAATTGGTGTCGTTAGACAGAGCCAAGAGAGACAGTGTGTTGACAAAGATTGACGAGTATGCCAACGATGCCTTGCGTGCTATTATGTTGGCACATAAGGACTTTGTTGGCATTGAACTGTGGCCACCTGCTGAGGTTGCAGACCCAGTGAGATCTGGTGCGGCGGACCCAGCCTTGTTGGTTGACATCAAATCGAGTCCACATGAAATTGACACCAACCTTACCATGGACTTCCTTGTTGGTCTTCAGGATCCCTTGAAGGAAGGTGTTCCTGAGGCCGTCATTCAATGCAAGATGGCAGGTGTTACTGTCAGAATGGTTACTGGTGACAACTTGGTTACTGCCAAGGCTATTTCTAGAAGTTGCAACATCTTGACTCCTGACGATTCATCTAATGAGTACGCATATATGGAAGGACCAGCTTTTAGAGCATTGACCGATGAAGAACGTGCACGCATAGTTCCGCAGTTGAAGGTTTTGGCTAGATCCTCGCCAGAGGATAAGCGAATCTTGGTTGATACTTTGAGAAAGGCCGGTGAGGTTGTTGCGGTCACTGGTGACGGTACCAACGACGCTCCAGCTTTGAAGTTGGCTGATGTCGGATTCTCCATGGGTATTAGTGGTACTGAGGTGGCTAGAGAAGCTTCTGACATCATTTTGATGACTGATGACTTCGCAGATATTGTCCAGGCTATCAAGTGGGGAAGAACTGTTGCTGAGTCTATCAAGAAGTTCATCCAGTTCCAATTGACAGTGAACATCACTGCCTGTGTGTTGACTTTTGTTTCTGCTGTTGCATCTTCTCACGGAAAGTCGGTGTTGACTGCTGTCCAGTTGTTGTGGGTCAACTTGATCATGGACACTTTGGCAGCCTTGGCATTGGCCACAGATAAACCAGACGATGCGCTATTGAGAAGAAAGCCTGCGGGTAGAACTGCTCCTTTGATTAGTGTCTCGATGTGGAAGATGATTCTTGGTCAGTCTATCAACCAATTGGTTATTACGTTTATTTTGCACTTTTGCGGGCGCCAAATCTTCTTTGGCTCTGCCGAAATCAATAGCCACCAAGACAAGCAGTTGGATGCCATGACATTCAACACTTTTGTGTGGTTGCAGTTCTGGAAGTTGTTTGTCACCAGAAAGTTGGATGAATGTGCAGACGTGAGAAGCGTCAGAGAGCGGATCTCGATGGAGAACTTGAATTTCTTTTCTCATTTATTCAGAAACTGGTACTTTATTGTCATTACTGCTCTCATCGGTGGCATGCAAGTGTTGATTATGTTTGTTGGAGGCGCAGCATTCACTGTGGCAAGACAGACGCCAGCTATGTGGGCTACTGCTATCATTTGTGGGTTGCTATCGCTTCCTGTGGGCGCCATTCTCAGAATCATTCCAAACTGGTGGGTTGTCGCCATTTTCCCAACAAGAGCATTCAACACTTTCCTTTACTACGCTGGCTTCAGCTTCTTGAGCAAGAAGAGCAGAGCCAAGCGTGCTGCAAGAGACTTGGAGAAGGACGTTGAATCTAAGTCTCCGGAGTCGCTGAACTTAGCGGAGATCAAGTAATAACGCCAGGTTACGACACCAGATGATGTATACTATTTATTGATGACTATAGGCATGCGAAATGTACCATTACTCAACCCTGTAAGATCACTGAAGCTCTGCTTCAAGTTTTATGATGAACTTCAAGTACACTGGCCCAAACTGCGTGAATTGTTGGAACATGGGGCTCCAGGTCTTCATCTCTGCTACTGTGTCTGTCAATTCCTTCTTGTCAGCATCTGTTCCATCTTTGAACTGGGTCCGAAGAGCTTCTTGTAACTTGCTTAACGTTTCCCGAAAATCGTCTACGCCAATTGATTGATTTTCTGCTGCGGCCACAACCTTTCTGGCATTCTTAAGCACTTGGAGCACTTTGCTAATGTTTGCTCTGACAATCTTTAACTGAATCAACACCTCCACCGGATCTGCCTCGGGCAGAATGATCTGTGGATCAAGCTGTTTTCTGGCCCGTTCAACATCTACCTGTAGGGCTTCTACAGAGTTCTTCAAGCTGTCGATGTAGTATCTAAGTCTTGTGGTTTCGTCCATAGTGGAATCACCATCGATTCCCGCGCCAGAAACCACGGAGACAGACAGTTTCTTCAAATGCAAGATCTTTTCTGCGATTTCCTTGGACATTTCGCTCGTGTGGTAGTCTAAATGGGTCATGAGATCCAGCAGTCGAGTGGACAACTTGGCTAGACTGGCCCTGGAGTAGGTATCTGAAGATCCAATTATGGAGTGGAAAAGCGCATCCACATAGGTGGCGGCACTGAAGTCCTCGTCGAAGAACATTGTGAGAGACTCATTCTGTAGCGCTGACCCCATTTTCTGAAGTTTCTGGCGTTGTGTGGAGTTGATGGTTCCTAGATATGTAATGCGTTGTCTGCAGTAGCAAGATAGTGGCTGGAGGAAGTGGCAGTTGGGAGAGAAAAGGAAGAGGAGAAAGAGAAGTTTGTGATTCTGAAGCAACTCCGTAACTCAGATTTCTACTTTGATCTCTAAATTTCATCTGGGTGAATCAAAAACATCGACATGGTAAATGTGTTCACGTGACTCCCCTGTTAACTATGGCAACTCCACTAGAACTAGTCTTCGGAAGCAAACCACACCAAAACCCCTCAATCACCTTCGCCAGCATCCGCAGCCATGATAATCGCTCCAACTACGAATATGGCAATCGTCAACATCCAGGACTCCGTCGAAGAGGTGATTTCTGACGTGGAGTCCAAAAGCATCGAGTCAGAATCCATCTGGCTCGCAAGACGCTTCTCCGGGGATGAAGACCACCAGGAATTCTTCCAGATCAAGGTATCGCTAGACTCAAATGGAAAGCTCGTGTTTGAGTGTCCGGACGTGACGTTCTCCAGATCATCTCTCCACAATTATATGGTGACTATTAAAGGTGAATGTTACGAGTTGGTTTCTCCAACATCCAAGATCAATATGGCTAATGACGGTGTGAGCGCAGTGGCCATGACTAAAGACGAGCAGCTGATCATTGTAGGAAACGAGAATGGCGACATTGTCCAGTACGACACTTCCAGTCACCAAAAAACCTGGGAAGTCAAAGAAGCTCACTATGGCCCCATAGTCAAGCTCGTGGTATTTCCCTCCGACAAAGTTTTGCTAAGTGTTGGCGACGACTTTCAGACCAAGCTCTGGGCACTTGATCCCAACACTACTACTTCTACTCGCACCTTCCTCGACCAGAAGAAAGAAATCACCGATGCTGCACTTATAGGCAAGGGCCGCAACTTTATGACGGCATCGCTAGACCATTCGGTAGATTTATGGGAATGCAGCACGGGAAAAGTTGTTTCGAAATTCCAGCGAATTGACAACATGAACGACCCATGCACATGTTTGACAATTTCCTCCACCGCCGAAAAGATTCCCGTGGGTGAAAGTGTAGGAGGAGACTTGCTATTTGAGTGCGAAGACAAGGTGGTTTATGTGGGGTACGCATCGGGCACTATTCAGCAGTTTAGCGTAGCGGGCCATTTCCAAACACAGGTGAAGTATCAATTTGATTCAGGAGTATCGAGTATATCTACATTTGGCGACCATGTTGTTGCCGGCTACGAAAACGGCCGAGTCGTTGTGTGGAGAGAATTGGGGAGCTACATTTTGGAGTTGAATGAGAATTTTAGTGTGCGAAATGTCACTGTGGAGAAGTGGGACGGAAATCGAGCAGTGATGGTGGTGAGCAATGGGCCCGATTTGCTTTTGCGGATAACTTTCGATAGTTCCGAGGGGAGCTTCAAGTATAAGTATTTGGTGGGGCTCAGCGAGCTGTTCCGGGTAGAGCTGGTGGTGACGATCGGGGGAGGAGTAGTTGTGGCTACCCAGGATGAGATGGTGGGGTACAAGTGAGGAAATGTGAGGAAATGTGAGTAGAATGAGTGTATTCTTTTTCATGTCCATGTTTGTATTCATATTCAAACTCAATCTGTTCCTTAATCTACATTCTCATTCCCATTCACATTCTCATGTTCATTCACATTTTCCTTCTCATTCTCTTCCTACATTTCACATGTCTCTTACGTTCTCTAATCAACTAGAGTTTTTCGTTCTCATGCTCATTTTCATTCATTACTCCTCTACAACTTCTTTTCACATCATATATTCACACACAGCATCTAGCTGCTGCTTACAACTTTGGTCTGTTTCCCTCGAGCTGCTTGAAAACAGTCTCAATGGCAGTGGCCTTCATCATGTTACCCTTGACCTTCAACTTGCCTCCCATAAACATCTTCTGCCCGTTGGCCTTACCATTTGCTAACTTCACAAAGTCAGCGTCCTTCAAGAGCAACTGAACATCACTTTTTGGCGGCTTCTCAGCAGTGGTGATAGTACCATCTTTCTTCAAGTCCAACACCCACGACTGGTCCTTTCCCTCCTTGTTCTTCAATGTGATAACAATGATGGCCCTGACACTAGCAATGGCCTTCTTCTTAGTAGCCTCGTCCTTCAAGCCCTCTTGCAACTGAACGAAAAGGTCGGAGGAGTTGAAACCGTCAGCAGTAACAGACATTATAAAATTTTAAATTGATAGATGATAACAATAACGATAGGTGGCCGCTGGCTCTTCTTATATAGAGGTGGGTTCCAATTCACATGGTTCTCTTTCCTCGCCCGCTATGTGCACATTCAGCTTCTCCACATAATTATCACCTGGCATTTGGACTTGTGCTGAGCCTTCCTGAATAGGAAAGCTGCCACGAATTATCACAAGGGGATAATTTTGGAGGATGTGTTTGGCCAATGTGTTTGTCTAGCATTTTCGTCATTTCAAAGGAAATCGTCTTTCTGAAACTTCCACTTACCCCAGGTTTCAATGCGCAATATGCGACTGGACATTGCTATCTACTGATTTCAACATTCTATCCGAACTTATCAGATTATGTAAATATCATCCTCACTATTTCGGTTGTCCTTTTTGTGCTTTTTTAGAAAGTCGCCTACTTCTTGCATGGAAGTTGCTCATTCCGAACTGTGCATTAGCTATCATATGGAATTATGAGGGAAATTTGTCCGAGGCCTAATGGCTCGTAACTGCCAACTCCGATGGCAAAAGCCCACTAAGCATGATGTCGACCATATTCATTCCGAGCATTCTAAAGCATGGTTTTGACAGCTATATGGGTATTTCTATAGGTTTATCCCTATTTCTCTAACTCTGTCTTCTATTCCATGGCTTCTGCATATTCAGCACCAATCCGAGGTCGCATCCACCGAGAGTGATCTGCAGTCGCATTGTTCCATTCTTTGATTGAGCATATGCTCCATGTAACACCACTACGTAGAGTGAGCCTCGGTTAGGTTATATTAATGAACTCGGAAGTGCAATGAAGCCGGAACGTGATGAATTCGCATGTTTATATTCTGGCTTCCGGTAAACTCTCCTCTGAAAAAGAAAACTCTAGGCTGTATTCCCACACCTCGGTGATTGGGAGAAGCAAGATAATTAGAGAAGATGAAAATCTAACGCGATCTCAACCATTCAGGAGACCCACCCATCTCTATCTATTTTACACGTAGAATAGACCAGCGTTTAGATCATTGACTGTGTGCAATGTCATCTCCGATATCTGTATCTTAAGAATATCGGAAATTGTCTCCAATCCGACTGTAATAGATTGTACTCCAATGAGATTTTTTTCTTTAATGTTCCTTTCACTTATCTCCTTTTGGGAGCCACGATGCCCCTACTCTTGTGCAATCGGTCCCCCATCTGATTCCATCGGTCCCCCAAATAATACAATGGTGGCTTTCCTCTCCCCGTAGCGGGTGCCACTGTCCTCTCCTCCGACTACTAATAGGGCCCCGTTTCTATACTTTTATAATAATAACCACGGTCATGAGCCTACTAGTCAAACTTTTGCAGAAGCAAAAGTACCGATGATTAACTACCATCTCAGCGTTCACATTCTCCTGCACTTTTCCTCCTCCCCAAACTCCCCTCAATTTTGCAACCATCTCAACAATGCACCCGTACACCATTGCGATGCCTACTACTACAACCTCACCTCATCTCATCTTCGCCAAGATGGCATTCTCCTCAAACTCATCGAAAGCCAAGGCTAAGGCCACGGTTAATAAACTCTTTGAGACCATGCTTCCCGGTACTTCATTGGCTGGTCTGGGAAAGCAAGGGGCTTCCTCCACCGAGAAATTCGTCAGAGAAATGTCGAAAAAGAGACTCTCTAAGGAAGAGATCAGAAAAGCCAACAAGGTAGAAAAGGTCAAGCAGAACAAGGCCATCAACAAGAAGCTTGAGGCCGACAAAAAGTTCCAGAAGCTTGTCAAGTTCCAGGTCATCAAATCGCATAAATCCTCCGCGAACCTCTCGCCAGAAGAAGAGAAGTACTTGAAAAAGCTAATAAAGAAGAACTCTAATGTCGTCAAGAGGGCTAGCGGAGTGGACGATCCGTTTGTTCAGGAGGAAATCGACGACTTGAGAAAGGAAATCTTGGATTTGGCGAACGAAAAGTACAAACAGTCTAGAGAAAGAAAGTTAGATGCAAAGTTGGAGTCCTTCAACCACAGGTTGCACAAGGCTGAGCAAAAGGAAATGGACGCACCAGGATTGACGCCCGGTTTAGCTCCTGTCGGCTTCGATGAGTCAGATGACGAGTAGAGTATCATTTAGGTGTATAGTAGTCTATTAATTAAAGTAGGTACATGATGATATCTATCTATCCAATTCGTAGAGCATCTGGCGAACGTCACTGGTCTTCTTACGAACACTCCTCTTCTTATCATCGAGCCCCACCGTGAGGCGATTTCTGATTGGGATTTGGTACTTCAACACTTCCACCAACTCCAACTTCTGGAAGAGGCCCAACAAGCATTCCAAACTCAACAATCTGATTTGCTCGTTGTTCACCAAGTGCTTGTTCACGACAATCTTGGTGATGCTCAAATCGGTGAGCTTTTCAATTAGACTGCCCAAGTTCTCCAGGATGAGCTGGGGCGACTCTGAGATGATCACCGAAAACGTTTGCAAAGACGCCTCCAAAATAGCAGAGTCCTCAAAAGTCAACCCGTTCGAAACCATAGGGAACACAGCTTCCAAGTGCGACTTCAAGATCTTGGTTGATACATTCTTGATGATGATAGCCAATGTGCTCAAGAGGACACCTCTCCTTGTATTATCCTTGACCTCCTTGAAGCTTTCAATTAACGACTTCAACACATTCTCAAATATCTGCTGCTTGTATAATAATCTGACATTGTTGTTAACCACACCAGAAATGATCTTTGGCTTGCTGTTCTCCTTGTTCACGTAAATGTCCAAGTCCGTCATCAACACATTGAAAGACTGTGAGAGGGCCATAGAAAAGGCGATGTTAGAGGATTGCGTTAATGCGGTAACAATCAAATCCAAATACTTTGCTCCCACCCTGTCGATACGGACAATCAACGCCTTGATAATCCAAATAAATACTTCGAACTCATCCACGTCCTGTTCAATGCTCTGGTACATCGTCTCAAGTAAAGCATTGTTTCCTTCGTCATTTTGGGGAGTAAACTTATTCACGAGAAGCGACAACACTTGCAAGTACTCGATCCTCAAGAACTCATCCGACAATTTTCTGATAACATGGATTGTTCTGCTGATGTAATTTGCCGTTTCACCAGGCAAGCTCGTATTCTTGTCAATCTTGGCGAGGAAATACTTGAAGAGTGTGATCGTGGGAGATCCAGCAGACAATACATCGTCCAACACGACGCCTTCGTACTCTTTTCCCTCGACGAAAACAGGCACCATCTCATCAACAATGCTCTGGTGCTTCTCTTTCTCCATGTATCTGACCACGAGGCCAAAGAGTTGGCCACTGAGGTCGAGTACCATGAGATCTCCATTACACTTTTTGATTGTAATGCTCAAGAATCTTGGAATGAACTTCTTGTACCAGGAATTGGTGAGGAATGGCTTAACTTTTTGTGTTTGAATAAATGAATCAATCAAGCATAGAACCATTGTTCCAAAGGTCTGGGGGTTGTACTCGTCGTAAGCCAACTTATTCAACAATCTAATTGACAAAACTTCCAAAAATTGGTAGTTGACACATAGCCTGTGAACGAGACTCAAAACTTTTGGTTCGGAGATATTGTTGAGTAACCCTGGTAAAACTATCTCGATGATGGTTGCGACATTAAGGTAGACAGCATCATCGGAGCCTTCAGACATCACACGTACGAATCCGTTGATGATTTCTGTTAAGAGGATATCTGATTCCCATGTTGTTGTTCCACTTTCCACAATTCCAATCAAAGCATCATTCAACCAACCAAAGATAAGCTTCACATCCTCCCTAGAAAGAAACTCATGGATACCAATCAACTTTATGAGCTGTTGAGTGATCTTGCATTTCAAAGTCTTCTCCAACTTCGAAGACGACTGGAGCAACAGGCCCATAAAAATCAACAAATGGTCCTTGTAATTGTCCAATTGCGTTGGCAGGTTAACGAACTTTGCAGCAGTGAAAATGAAACCCAAATTGTCGATGAGCTCTCTTTGGCGAGCAGTAGTGAGCGCCACATCGATCTCTTCTTCATCTTGGGGCTCCTGGTAGTCGCTTCGTATGTATTTTCCCCAGATATCGAAGGAAAAGACAAACTCTACCATCTTATTGAAGAGCTTGGGGGAGGTGGAGCCAACAGCGCTCAAAATCAACGCCGACTGTTTTAAGGTCTTCTCGTTGAGCGACTTGAAGTTCTTTTCTAAGTTTTGAGTTACCGTCTCAATAAAAGCATTCTGTGTGTCTGACTCATCCAACTTGTCCGCAATGGCGCAGATAGTTTTCAATGTGTAGATGAGGGTCTTGTTTTCATCGGTATCTTCAAGAGATTCAGCGGCAGGAGGAATTATGTAGTTTGCCTCAGGCTTGAAAATCAGCACATCATTGTGGAGAATCTCGAACTTCAATGCATCCCAGATACTAACCCAGTACTGCTCAACAGTGGACTGAGAATATTGGTTGACACATTGATAGATTGCAAGCAAAACATCATTTCTCACAGCCGGGTTAGTCGAGGTAAGTTTCTCGAAGAGCGAAGGAAAAGTGTCCTGAGCAAATTGGCTCTGGGACGCAATGGTGTTTCTCAATTCAGATTTCAACTGCGAAGCAGTGATCTTGTATGGATCATTTGCAGGAGGAGTGAACGAGATTGGGAAATAGCAGAAGCAGACATCAAAAAGTTCCGTCAAGAGTTGATCGTGGGTGGAGTTGGTAGTTCTGTCTTCGAAGTGAACCGTCAAGTTGATATTGGTGTTGAGTTTGAAGGAAATAACCAAATTCCTAGGATCTTTTTCGCCCCCAGCGATATGAATGAATGCAGACACAAACTTTTCAGCATATTGGGGATTAGTGGCGATTACTGCTGAGTTGCCCGCAAATAGAGATTCCAAAAGAACGAACGCTTCGTATCTGACCTTGGCCAAGTGCTTTCTGGGGTCATAGGCAGTGGAAACGGCCGCAAGCAAAGTCTCCAAGTTGTTGTTCAAAGTTGGCAAGAAGTTCTTGTATTTCACCAACAGTCCAAGCGCCTGAAGAGTGTAGATGGAGATCTTTTCATCCTCAAGCTTAGTCACAAGAAACTGCAAGAGAACACCAACATCCTGCTTGGAAAGCTTAGAGGAGAGCACTTCTTGGGACAAAGTGGCCGCCAAACAATGTACAGCGTTTGTCCTTGAGGAGGTGTCGTCGGAAGTCAAGGTAGGACCTAAAGTCTGAATTAACAGAAGAAGAGAAGCTTCTTTTGCGGCGACTAACCCGGCAATATTTTGCGCTGGAACTGTGAAGTCGCCATCGCTCACCACAGCAGCAACAAACTGGTTGACTAGAGTGATAAGCTCGACTGAAGACATGATAGTGTTGAGATAGTTAGAGATCGAGATAATGATCTATGCTCATAATGATGGGTAGGTGCACGACTATGGCGATTATGCAAAGATATAAATATCTTTGACCAGGCAAGATTTTGTAGTGTTCTTTAGGTTGTGAATGGATGGTTGGGATCATTTTATGATATTGCCACAGTTTATCTATCGAACCCAAGTATTTTCGATTTTTGGTGGTGACGCAAAGATTTGTGATTTTTGACGGTGGACGAAAAATTGCTGTAATTGGCAGATAGAGTGTGTGGATAGTCGGAGAGAAATGGGAAAAAAAATACAAAAAAGAAAAAAAAATGAAGAGAAAGAGAAGCGCTGAAGACTTTACACTTTCAACATTACTTCCTATGTCGGCTGAAAGCATATACTTTCTTCCCTTTGATCAACTCTTCTCATGCCTTGTTCACAGTTTCGGAATTGGCAGTGCCTGCAGAAGAATGCTCTTGTGACAAACTCCCAGCAAACCCAAGCAAGTGAGAGAATTACAAAAAAAAAGATCAGGAAGCATCAGAATTAGATTTTGAATTTCGCCATTACCACAAATCATCATAATTTGACCCGAGTGCCATCAGATCATCCTACCAATTCACTGATACCCCTTTCTGGATGCAGGACAAGTACCAAATGTCGCATCTACATTATAGTCTACCTAACCACCTTATACATTAACTACATCATATTTGCCGCCGCCTATTCCGGAAGAACCACTATTTTTATTCTCTTGACAGAACTACTGCTCACTGCATCACTTTCACCCAATTTTTCCCATTAAAACACCTTCGGATCCGGAATCTCCCATGAGATAATGATCGAAATTCCAAACTCAGATCAGCCCTCCTACGACCAGGACGAGCTCGACCAGCTTCAGATTCGATACAATCGCGGCTCTACCCATGGTCAGATTTCCGAAGCGGCCTCTGAAAACGACATCCGCATGACTCTTCATTCGGATCTGGTGCCTCTGTATCAGTCCAACAACAACGGCCATTCTGTTGATGGTGGCCTTGATCTGCCCATCGACTTCGCCCACAGGAAATTGCTGAATGGCTCTTCACTGCCAAGTCATATCCCCATGACCACGAACTCGCCATTGGCTACTGAGCTGTACTTTCAGTCTCATAAAGAAATCGATGGAAAAGACAGCTACACCGCCCAATTTGAGCCCAATGACATCATCGAGGAGCTTCCGGAGATGCAAGATGACTACACAGGGTTTGGGGAACAGATGGCTCATCGGGAGCCGCCCCAAGATGAGAATACTACCTCGTCCCCATCCATGCATCACCCAGATAATTTCAACGGCAACAGGATCCACTCTGACTTGCTAACAGAAGTGCTGGCCAAGGACCAGGAGCTCTACAATAACACACGCGCGTTCATGATCTCTCCAAATAGCCAAGACACTTCTGACACTTCTATTGCGCTTTCTGACTACATGCGAGAACTCGAGATTGATCCCCAGGAAGTCCACTATAGCAGTGCAACTCGTGTGCACGTGAAGCGGGTGAAAGCCGCTCCGCATCCGCTCAGCCAGGCGATTGGACCAGATTCAGTCGTCGAAGATATCAATGCGGAGGTTTCCATGGAGACCGTCAGTGACGTCGATCTGGTCAATGCTTCCCCTCAAGAACACCGCCAACATCTGCTAGTTGCCAACCCAGTGGACCTTCATATGCCAACTCCTTTGATTTCGTCTCTTTCTCAGGAATTTGCATCGCCGAAAAGCAACCAAGTCGCATACATTGAGCCCTCTCCACAATTACCACCTCCACTTTCCACAAAGTCACTGAAGCAGGCTTTTGCAAATTTCCAAGAGTTCTTTACTACCAGACAGGGCCTAGCCACTGAACTTAAGAATCCTGCGGAGTATACCTTGCACATTGTGTTTACTCAGTTCGTTCGGCATGCTGAACGTAAGTTGAATATGTGTCTCGACTATCCGCTTCTGGAAGAACCGCTAATCATTGAGATTTTGGCAGAAGGCGTCGATCCAGAGTTTGACCATATCATTTCCTCGCTTGGCTATATTGCCAAACGGAAGCCAAAACCTGTCATTGACAGTGTAATGTTTTGGCGAAAATCCAAGAGCGAAGTCGCTGCACGCGCTGCTTCCGAGGTGGAGAAAATCATCTCGCTATCTCAGAATTCGATGTCTCGTCTATCAGAAAGCAATAATGCCTCATCCACTGGGACTCCTATTGATGCTATTTCTCTCAAGAGTCCACAGAATAGAGGTAAGAGGAGTCTCAGTCTAATGAGAAGCAAGAGCGTTTCCAAATTAGCGCACCGAAGAAACAACTCAGCTTCTGTATTGCCTGATGGACGGTCACCGAGCGCGAGACAAACGCCAGAGTCATATCTGGGAAGCAACTCCTACAATCGTGAGGTTTCGAGACAAAAGCATTACTTCGAGGAGCAAATCGGACATGCACAAGAAACTGCAGTTCAGGCCGAACGTAAGTCATTGGCTTCTATCTACATCCTCTGTCGCGTTTTGATCGAAGTTGTGAAACAATCTTCCGAAGATACTATGGATGATCTCGGAGGTAAACTTGAAGAAATTGTTTACAATCAGTTGAGAACAACGGATCCAGTAAGTGCTAGCGAATCTTTCGTGAGACTGGCTAATTGGAACTTGTTTGCAGAGCTTCTTGGCTTTATGTCCGAGAAGAGGTTCTTGAGTGTCAGTGATCGCTTTATTGCTGATTTGGAAAGAATTCCAGAGAATGTGAAACATGAAGAAGTGCCTAGCTTGCATCTTCTCATATACGGCATGCGGTACCTCAAGCTCACCAACTATCACCTAGATAAATTTGAAGAAAGCGCTGAATTCATCCAGTCCTTGACGAAGTTTTTCTCGAACTGTCACAATCAGACATTGATATATGCATATGCTGAGGTTTTGAGTAATTTGATACTTCCATTAGCGTCAATACTTACAGCCGAGGCCAATCATCCAATTTGGGTGGATGCTGTCACCAAAATCTACACGACTGCCAGAAGATTATGGTCTATTTCCAACTCAGCATTCTACCATGGAAGCACAAGCTCAATTAGTCTTGCTCGAGGTGGGGGACCACTGTTGCCTAACAATAACTGGGATATTTCTTTGACATTGATGACATCTGCATTATGCGTGGCACCCAAAGAGTTATTTGCGGATAATTGGTTTCTGATCATCGAAAACAATGTCAACAAATTGAAACCCAAAGGAGATACAGCTGTCAAGACAAAACTAATGGTATGCTTGTGCAGACTTATCTGGGTGTATATCAACAGACTTCCTGACACTTTGAACAACACAATCAAGAAGTTGGATAACTTGTTTGATTTATTATTTTTTGGTCCGCAAGTTACCGGAAAGAAGCAGCAATGGATTTCTCCAGAAATTAATCTTTTGAATGCGTTGTCTGAAATAATTCGAATTGTGAGTTTCCAGCATTTCAATTATGTGCTCGATAACGTGATCCTTAAACTCTTAAAATCGAGTTTCAACGGAGTGTCACTTGAAAACATGTACACTGAGAAGTTGACTTTGGTGGTTAAGTCATACATGCTATGTCTTCAGGACAACAAACTGAGCATTAAGCCATCATTCCCCACAGATGAATACTTGAACGAGAGATTCGTTGAATCAATGGGGAATTTCGAAGATACCCGTTCCAAATCAGTTTCTGTAAAGCTTGATTCTGCTACCCAGAGGCAGAACAGAATCATGTTTGATAATAAGCAGATAAAGAATCAGGCAGCACACGAAGATATCTGTCAATCGTTCGCATCATTGCTTATGTTGCTCGATAACCAAGTTGGTATGAGATCTTGGACCAAGTCCGAAAGTTCTTTAGTGTCTGCAGCATATTCAAAATCTTTGTCTTCATTCTCATCATTCCATTTCGGACAAGAGCCGTCAAATCTGAGTTCCAGAGACGTGCAAATCGAGCTATTCGCAAGTTTGCTCTCAGCTAGTGCTTGGTCAATTGCTCCATTGACAAATGAGTATTCTTCCCATACAGTAGTTGGAGTTCTGTTCAAGACCCTTATGGAAATCTTGGTCCGCAATGCCATTCATGATGATGCAATTATTGCTCTGGCATCTATCAATGCGTTGGGAAAACTTGCTGCGAGAAAGAATGCTGGTAATGTTATTCTCACATATGCACGGATTGCTTTCCGTCTATCAGAAAAGCCAGGGCGGGCATACGAGTCAGAATATTTTAATTCCGAGAACTTTGTTCGTCTTTTGCAAATCTATGTTGATTTGTTGAAATACTGGCTCAACCAATTCAGCGACGATGATCCAGCGCTCGAAAATCGTGACCATCTTGATCATTTGATGAACAACGAAGTTCTCAACGATTTATATCAGATCAACCACAAGGCATCCGACTTGACAAATTTGGAGCCGCCATCTACGAAGTTGAAACCATACGAGGAGCTTGAATGGAAGACAATTATCACTGTGATTGAGGAAGTTGAAGGAAATGGATTATTCTTCCTATGCTCTAATGACAGTCGTATTAGACTGTTTGCGATCTCGATATTGAAAGTTGTGGAACAATTTGACCAATCAATCTATAATAGTACGAACAAAGAACTCAGTCCATCAACGACAAATGCAAATTCCAATTCAGCAAAGGGTCACTCGAGAAGCTCTTCAAAGTACGTTGCTGACGAAGGAACAAGGTTGATTCAAGTCATGGAGAATCAAGACATCCTTGAGCTAATCAAGCCAATAAAGCACGAGATGAGTGTTCCAGAAAGAACTAGATTGAGCAAGATAAAAAACAAGAAAGGCACGATTTTGAAGCTTGCTGCTTCTGACTATGGTATCGATTCTACCGTATGGTTTAGGATCTATCCAAAGCTATTGTACATATTCTTCGAGAAATGTCCAATGGCACTTGCCCTCTGTCGCTCAACAGTGTGTGTTCGTTTGGTACAAATGCATGAGATTGTTGTTGATTTCTCGGAGAGCTACAAGAATAGTACATCGTCCATCTTCGGCAGACCATCCACTTCCACACCTCCCGAGGTATTGGTAAACCAATGGAAGCTTTATTTAATTTTCGCTTGTTGTTCTTTGACAAGCACGAGCGAACAGAAGATCTCGTTGCCATCTCAACCTACACATGGACGCAAGAAGTCGTTACCCATGTACATTCAGCACCAGAAAATCACGAGTGCCAAATCCGTCTTCCGGATGGTGTTACCATTACTTAGGTCTCTCCAACCAATGATCAGGGAAGCAGTTATTTCTGGTCTTAGTTCCATTAATATCAACATCTGCAAAACGTTGACCGAGAATTTGCCGGACAGCATTAATGACTGGGACACCCAGTTAATAAAGAGAAATCGAGAAGATGACAGAGTTAGAATCGAAATCGTTCACATCTTAAGCATCATTACAAGCAGATTTAGATCTGATTCAATCTTATACTCCGATGATTCAACAGTTGCGAATCTTGTCTCAATTATCAAGAATGTCAAGGGCTTTTTATCAGTACCATCGACTCAAACGCTGTCAGCTTTTCAAGGTCTTCGAATTTATTTTAGCTTCCTCTTGGAGAATGTCTTCATCGGGTTGAAGGACAGACTGGATTTAAACAGATGGTTACCTTTCGAAGCCCGCATTGGATGTTTCAACTTTTTGAAAGAGTGGTGTGGATTTGGCGACTCAAAGAGTATTCTTGAGGAAAGATACGCTTTCATGACGAAAAGTACTGTGCAACACAAGGCCCCAGCAGCAGCTGCATATTTGGAAATGGAAAAGAAAACGTTGCAACACGCCTCCTTGAGTTGCATGGCTACAATTTGTTCAGGTACTTTAAAGCAAACGTTCAACGTTCCCGGAAAGACTGCTGTGATGTCATTTGATATTAAAAGCGTAATGGATTGGGTCTACCAAATTATAAACTCTGATAACGAAAAAGTTAGAGAGTTTGGACAAGATGCATTGAAGAACATTCTCGAATCTAACATCAACAGTGACGACATATACCAGGAAGTGTTGAGTCAGTGTTACAATCCACAGAGTTCATTGCACGTGAGAGAGGTGTATTTCACTAATTTTGTTAAGGTCTTCTTAAAGTCGAAGCAGATTGAACTGATGCCATATGACATTTTCTGTCTCTCAACCTTCTTGGTCGGTACAGACAGTTATGAAATCAGATTCGCAGCAGTGGAATTACTCAAGTACATTGAGACAAAATTCTTGAATACTTCATCTATGGACTATTTCACAGAAAGTGTATGTTGTTCCACAACAGTGGTCTACAAGAAAGTTCTTTTTGAGATTTCGGTGAAATTGGCATCGCAACATGCGAAGGATGCCTTCACCTATATCAGTTACTTGACAAAGTATTTCATTACCGTTGATAATTCAACAAGAAAGGACATCTTGGCATGCCTTCTCCCATGGGTGCAAGCGGTGGGATTGAACTACGTTCAGAAGGAAGATAAGCAAAATGTGAAACAAGAAACAGAAACCATTAACGTTCAAGAACATTTAAAACAGATTGATGCTCCCTCTTTGATGGTTCTTAACAACTTGTTTGAGATTACTGTGAAGTTCAGCAAAGAAATGTCAAATGAAGTGGAAGCCTTGTGGGTTGCTCTCGGAACAAATGCAAACAATTTTGATATAATTTGTGATTATATTATATCTAATTGTTTGGAAAGAAGAAATGCCAGCTTCGTTTCCTATTCGAGACAAATTGTTGCCTACTTGGTGTTTTCCAAACCGGATCCTTCGTACGTCATAAAGAAGTTGATCGCTAACCTCGAGCCCAAACCAATGGTGCCATTTCAACAGCATAAAATAATAGCCTGTGATGTGGAAGCTCTGGACTTCCCGTACACTGCAGATATTTCTAAACTCCTTGGAACAGGAGGTAAGGAATCGCCATTTTCTCTTGGACAGTTGTCAATGATCCTTTTGGTTGATTTGTTCAGATCAAATAACGATATGATCATTGAACATCTTCCGTTGTTGTTGCATGTTTCGTTCTCATTGCTCGACCACTATTTCCCGCTTGTTCAGGAGCAATCAGCATCGTTGATTATCCATTTGGTACATTCCATCGCCCCTGGTAATCCCAAGTCATTACAAGTTATGGAGACGTTAAGACAGAAAGACCACCATAAATACTTGTGGGTTTATGAGGATTTGAACAACGATAAGAAGGGGGGTATGACTCCTAAGAATATGGACCTCTTGGTGAGAAACATTCTCGAAATATTTGCACCAACTGTCCCTAACCTTCAGACAGAATGGAGTCGAGTTTCTCTTAAATGGGCAACTATATGCGCTGTTCGTCATATTGCGTGTCGTTCATTCCAACTATTCAGATCACTCTTGTCATTCTTGGATCAAAATATGCTCAAGGACATGTTGCACAGACTTTCGAATACAATTGCAGATGAAGGAGTCGATATACAGGGGTTTGCAATGCAGATTCTCATGACATTAAATGCAATCACGGCTGAATTGGATTCCGAGAAGTTAATCGATTTCCCACAGTTGTTCTGGTCAAGTGTAGCTTGTCTCAGTACGATTCATGAAAACGAATTCATCGAGACTATCTCAACGTTGTCGAAATTCGTTTCTAAGATCGATCTTGATGCACCAGATACCATCTCATGCCTTACTGCAACTTTCCCACCTAAATGGGAAGGTAGATTTGAAGGTTTGCAGCAAGTTGTTTTGATAGGTCTTCGTTCAGCGACTGCTTGGGACGCAAGCATCAAGTTTCTTGACAAGTTGAACAAGTTACAGGATAGTATCATTATTGGTTCGGGTGATTACCGATTACTCATGGCCTTGTTGACTAATTTGCCAAGATTCTTGCATTCCTTTGACCAGAAATCAATTTCAGCGGACGTTGAGCAAGTTTGTGAGCTCCTCAGTAAGATGGCTGTCAAATGTCAAAAGGCATCATTAGCCAGAATCTTAAAATCGCTTGCCAAAAACTGGTTCAGATCGAAGAAAGATTTCTTGGTCCAAACTATATCCACAATCAGAACTAGTTTCTTTCCAGAATACGAGGTACAGACACTCACCATTCTATTGAGTTTCTTATCAAACAAAATTCCTTGGGTCAAGTTGGAGACTCTCAGCATTCTTAAGCATATAATTCCGCTTGCGGATCTCCAGAGAGAAGAGTTCCTTGGGGTGGGAGCAGACCTTATTTCACCTTTATTGAGGTTGTTGTTGACTGAATATGCCGAACCTGCTTTGGAGGTTATTGACGGAGCCGTGGCAATTTCGGGCTCTCAGTTGGATAACACTATCTTGCGGATGAGTATGGAAGAAGCGTCAATGAGAAAGGAATACGAGAATACAGCCACACTCTTTGGAATCCCAGAAGAGAGTGGGTGGGCCGTTCCAATGCCTGCTATGGTTGCTGCCAACACAAGACATAATGTTCATGCCGTATTTGCCACGTGTGGAGAGTTAACTGTTGTGGACGAAGTCCATAAAGACTCATTTGCTGGAGAGGAAATCGAATTCTTGATGGACGAATACCACGCCCACAAGCCAGACTACGCAGATACACAATCGGTTGGAGTAGAAGAACCAGCGGCCTCATTTAGTAATTTATGGGCCGCATTAGATGATTTCGATTCGTTCTTTACGAAGCCTGAACAAAGGGCACTGAGTGTTTCTGGAGCTCCAAAGGGTCGTCAATTCTCTAACAGTCATGCCGGGTACCATGTGCCAAGCTTGTCAGTGGATACAAAGAATAGCACCTCGAGCGACCTAACGTCACCAATCGATTCAGTGCCACAAGTTTATGACAAAAAGGCACTTGTCATTCTTAACCGTAGTTTGGCACGAACGCAATCTACCACCTCATTTAAAAGCAGTTTGGCAGACAACTACGGTTCTCCCACTAGTTTTGGGGGACCAGTCGAAACTGGACCAGCGAAAAGATCGTACATCCCCTTCCGGAGCAGCAAGTATGCCAAGAGCAAGGAACCATTGATCACGCCAAAGATGAACTCTTCTTCGAGTGTTTTCGATCAGAACACGATCGGAACCCCGCAGATGAAGTCTCCTAGTAAGACTAGTCCGTCAGTGCAATACCCATCTCAGTCAACTAGTCCTCAAGAAACATTGTCGCCAGAATCCATGAACGCGGAGGCAATTAACAGATTTGACGCAATCTTGAACGGAAGCAGAAAGAAAAATCGGAAGCAATAGGTTAGCTACAAAGCCAATGGAATCGACATTGTGTAGATAGAAGGTTCCCTACCTGTATGCAGTAATTTTGCAACCTGCTTATGTGCCTTCACCTGCGCAAGGCAGAAAAAAAAAGTAGGTGAAAAGATCGAAAAGCCAAAATGCCACCAAAGACTAAAAAAGACCAAGATAAGGCTGCCAAGGCCAAGGCCAAGGCAAAGTCCGCCGAGGACAAGGGATTCGGAATGAAAAACAAAAATAAGTCCAAAAAAGTCCAGGGTCAAATCCAACAGATGAAGCTAGGTGCAGATGGAGGACTTGCTAAGAAGCGGGAGGCTGAACAAAAGAGGAAAGCCGAGGAGAAAAAGGCTGCTGAGCAGGCCAAAAAGGAGGCAGCGTCTATGTTTGGTATCCAGCAGCAGAAAGTGCCATTTGGAGTGGATCCAAAGTCTATTTTGTGTGAGTTTTTCAACAACGGAGTGTGCACCAAGGGCAACAAGTGTAAATTCTCCCACGATCCTAATGTTGGCCGTAAGGATGCCAAGAAGGACTTGTACACTGATGCCAGAGCTGATGCCAAGGCGGAGAAGGAGGCAGACACCATGGACAACTGGGATGAGGAGAAGTTGAGAAAGGTGATTATGTCGAAGCACGGAAACCCAAAGACTACCACGGACAAGATCTGTAAATTCTTCATCGAGGCCGTTGAAAACGACAAATACGGATGGTTCTGGGTGTGCCCTAACGGAGGAAATGAGTGTATGTACAAACATGCATTGCCAGGCGGATTCGTGTTGAAGACCAAGGAACAGAAGAGGCTAGAAAGATTGGCAAAGGAGTCGGAGCCTCAGATCACGTTGGAGGAGTTCATCGAGATGGAGAGAGGCAGATTGGACAAGTCCAAGTTCACGCCGATAACATTGGAGACATTCAAGAAGTGGAAGGTGGAGCAGAGAGCCAAGAAGGCAGCAGTCAAGAAGAAGGAGGAACAGAGTGGCAAGAGACAGTTGACTGGTAGAGAAATCTTGACCAAGAAATTTGCCGACAAGTTCTTCCAGGAAGAGGAGAATGAGGGAGATGAGATGGACTTGTCGGAATTCAGAACTGCATTGCCCGATGACGGCCAGGAGTTCAAGGACTATGGAGACGGAGAAGACATCGAGGAATTTGGCAATGACGACGCTGCTTCTGCTGAGACTGCAACCCAGAATGGAGCCGCCCAACAGGAGGAAGAAGCTAAGATTGAGGCCATCACAGCATAAGATGAAGAGCATACGGAAAAGCGAGGGGCCTTTCCTCATAGAGCACCTGGGTGAGTGCTTGCCGGTAATCATTAGCCAAGGACTTTGATTATGTGTAATATAGAATGCAGTTCGGTGAGCTTGCGATCAATCGAGATCTTGTAGGGAATCCTTGAAGAACAGGTCGTCGGAGTCCCTGAAGAGACGAAGCTTGACACAGGTTCCGTCGAGAGTATGTAACACCTCCTTCATGCGCTGGAGCCACTCGGCTCCTCTTTTATCCACGTCTTCTAGTTCGTAGAAACTCTCTGCTCCGTTAAGGCTGTGGACACTGAACAGTTCAGAAGCTCTCTGCTCTTGCAGAGGTGCAGACAACAAAGGACTGACAACATTTCTTCTGCGAGGAGGAGGAGGAGGAGGTGGTGGTGGAGTTCCAGATGAACTTGGGCTTCTGGAGATTGCCGAGGCAGATCTCGGCGTTGGTGAAGTAGCCTTAGGTTGCAAATGTTCCTGATAATTCGGACCAGCCAATACTGTATCGGTAGCGGACTTCTGCAAATACTTTCTTTCCGGCAACGGCGGAACTTTGGTTAGCATGACCCCCTTAAGCGAAACCGGTTTTTTGGGAATCATTGGTGGTAATTTGGCGGCCCTGGAAACGGAAACAGGGTCTGGACTGCCATCAGACAAATCTATAAGATCAGCCATAGACCCCAAATTTGGTACCTCCAGGGCGTCCTTTCGACGACGAGCCCACTCTTCAATCATCCAATTGAGCTCTGCGAGAATGTTGTTGTCATTAATATCAGAGAGAGAATCCTCGACAATACGAATGTAGATGCATTTGACCTGATTCAGATAAGTAGCAGCCAAGTCTGCGTAGGCTTCCAAATCTCTTTCGCCGGAGTCTCCCACACATATGAATTTTTTTTGTGGGAAATCGTGAGCAATCTTGAAGAGCGCTTTCTTTTTCCGTGACGATGAGGGTTCCATGAGTGAAGAAATGATGTTTCCCGTATACTGCTTGAGGTGAACCGAGCCAGCAGGCAATTGAACAGTATCGAAGTATTGTGTAATTAAGGAAAAAAGTTGCCAAGGGGAATTTGACACGTAGTGGAAGGTGAAATCTGATCGTGAAAGGAGCGCCTTGTACCATGAAACCACAGGAGGGATAGCCCAAGACAGGATATCTCCGAGGAGCAATTTGTGCATCAACTCACGTTTATCGCCAATAACCCCTGTGAGCTTGACAGTATCGTCAATGTCACTGATAAGTCCGTATCCCGAAATAGGAACAACCCTCACTTCCTGAAAGACACAGATAGTGTCATCAGCTGCTGAGCGGACTTGCACCACCGAGGGCTCGTAGGGAACAAAAATCTCTGCCTCAAAATGTCCGTTGGCATCAGTAGAATCCTGGATCTCAATTAAGTTCGAGCTTCTAGCCGTGTCAACAGCACCCACAACTATACTGATGCGGGCAGAAGGTATTGATCTGGCAATAAACGAGCTCAAACGGTCCCGGATGAGCTTATCGCTGTCGACAGCATTGTATGACGGCGCCATTGATGGCGACGCAGAAGTGCCAGAAGAAAACGACGAAGCATCGGAGGCTGGATGGTCGATATCCTCTAAGGTGTCGTTATTCAAGGTGGGATCCAGTTCTAGACGGTCAACAGCCGCCAGTGCTGCCGGTCCCCCTCCGTAGCGAGTGATTTGTTTCGCCAATGACAAAATTAACCGATTCTTTCGACTCATCACTCCGGGACACCACATCCACCCTCGCACACTCACTATCCACCCATGACCATGTTCACTGTTGGTTGCCGGACGGGTGTATGTCGGGAAAAGCGTGAAAGTTGTATCATTTGGAAATGTCATGGGTGAGCCGTACTCGTCGTATTCGATGCTTCTAGCAGTGATTCCTGTTGCCAACAGAGAAACCGAAGTGGTCAACCTCGGAATATATGTATCTCTGGTAGCACGAGCAAATCCCAAGAGGCGCAGGCGGCGGGAAGCAGCAGCTGGCGAGCCATTGGCAGAAGATTTAGCGGCCATATTGCCAGAAATACCAGAAGACATCGCCGTTTGATCTTGATTAGAACCAGATCCAGACACAGATTCAGATCCAGATACAGAATCAGGCATAATTCTTGGAGACACCGCCTGGCCACGCACGCGGGACCAGAGGCCAACTCGGGGAACTCGGAGCGCCTTGTAGTCTCTGTAGACGTCTCTGAGGAAGGAGAATTTGGAAGGGTTTGACCGCAGCCAACGGGTGGGAAGTCTGAACCGGGGGTATCTCAATGCAAAAGGCCCAAGCGAGGGCACTGACGAAAAAGGGATGCAGAGGTACCGAATTGAGGCACCGTGGATTCACTACTAGGGTATAGAATTAGCAGTGGATAGGGTTAGCTGGTGTAGCGGATTGTATTGTGGTTTCTCTTGTATGGTGCAGGTATGAGTAGGTGTAAGTTTATTGTATGGGAGAGCAAGGAAGAAATAAATAAAGAATGGATAATAAGAAGAGGGATAATTAAGGAAGGGGGAGATTGCCGAAAGTAGGGACTCACTACCATGAATATCATTATGCAATTTCTTGACAAAGTTACAGGAAATGAACAAAAGAGATTCAGGATGTTGGATCTCGGTTAGGTTATCTCGTCAATTTTGGCTTAGTTGATTCGACTGTGCCTGAGTAGTTACGGTCTTACAGCCTTAGGACGACTGGATGTGGACAGCAATTCCGTACAAATGTTGGAAATCGGGTCAAGTACAACCGGTTCTCATTCTTAAGCGTATTGATTAGTTAACGGTTAAAAGATCTTGTCATTGATACTCCAGGCACTAGGTTCTGAACTAATGCCATTACATCTACAGTAGAAAGCTTGACATACCCGATTATTAGGTTACATCTATACAATATGTCTGAGACGGCTTAACTAATCGAGGGGAATGAACAAGTCATTAAAAACCGGGAGAACAACTGTTGCACAAAATATATCTAGTAGCAGCTCTTTTCGCAGCATATAGACACCTAAGAAAGACCTGGTCTCTACACTTTTTGCACACAATTTCTATATGACTATCTATTCATTTATTTATTTATTTTCTGTAGAGTCAGCCCAGGTGTATAAATTCTGGCCACATCACAGGAATTTCCATGAACTACCCACCATTCTTACTCCCACTGAGTCTACCCATTTAATACCTATAAATCTGCCACTGAGTCCATCAGTTCATGACAACCAACGAATCAGCCCAAATAACCAAATACTCCAAGTCACCATTCAAACCCTTTCACCCTAATTAATTTCCTATTCTTACCAACTTCTTCCCCACATAGATATTCCACTCCTGCTACTATCCCTGTGCACTCCCCAAGATAGGAGAACACATCAGCTTTCTTCATCAACCATGGAGAATCTTTCCATAGGAAACGAGCTCAAGGACTCCTACACCATCATAGAAAAATGGATCACCAACGGAATCAATTGGTTGTCTGACATTGACGAATTCTATAAAGAAAGAGCTACCATCGAAAGAGAGTATGCCACTAAGCTTCGGGAATTGACCAAACGGCATTTTGACAAGAAAGCAACGAACTCATCAAAGTTATCAGTGGGTGACGAGCCCCAAATTACACCTGGATCGCTCGAATCGGCGTCAGTGGTGCTCTGGAACGAGGTTTTAACCCAAACAGAAGCAATCGCTAAGGAAAGAGATAGTTTTGCCCTGGAGATCTCCAGCAAGATCTGCGCCAACTTGGACAAACTACAGGCCAAGCTGAACCGCATAGCAAAGCACGTTGCTGGAATCAACGAGTTTTTGAGTCTGGAAAAGAAGGCTACGGAGGAAGATGTGTCGAAAGCCAAAAAGCATTATGATACGCTTTGCCAGAGCACGGAAAACGCCCGGCAAAAGACAGAAAAGACAGCGGGAGACAAGTACCGGCGGCGCTTTGAAGATAAAGAGATCGACATGAACATCGGAAAAAACAACTACTTGATTCGCATCAGTGTAGCCAACAGATTGAAGGACAAGTATTATTTCCAGGATTTACCCGAACTTCTCGACTACTTCCAGGACTTGAACGAATGCAGGGTGGGGATTTTGAACAAGCTCTTGAAAAATGCCAGCATCATCGAACGTAACAGCAACGATAAGGTGAAGGAACACTTACATGAGATCGATGCAATCGTCGACCAAAATAACCCCAAGTTGGACACCGCCATGTTCATCAAGCATAACACGGCTGCATGGAAGGAGCCCCAGGATTTCTATTTCATTCCGTGCGATTTCTGGCACGACGACGAGTCGCTTATCACCAAGGAACCCGAGTTGACCGATTTGAAGAAACGCTTGAATGTTAGTTTGAACGGCTACGTAGTCTCCAAGGAAGCCACCCTCAATGCCAAACAGAAACTCGAGGAAGTGGCCCAGAAAAGGAAGTCGAGTGACGATTTGCTCACTTTGAAATTCGACATGGCCATGGATGATGCGTTAACTCTTCTCCAGAAATTCATGCGCGAGGATTCTGCCAGAGTGAAGAATGAGGTGGAGATTGAAATCATTCAGAACTTTGCGGGCGACCAGGACTTGTCCTATGTCGAAGTGAAGAAGGAGAAGAAGAGCCGGTTTGGGTTGTTCAAGAATCATAAGACTCCTACAACACTGGAGGTGATCACGAACGACGTGCAATCCATTCATACAGTTGGAAGCAACGTAACGGCCAACTCTGGAGGCGGAATCGGGGGCATCTTCAGTTTGAGAAGAAACAAGACAACCCCTTCCTCCTCTGGGCCTTCAGTGGGAACAGCAGTTGCAATCTACCCGTACGATGCTACTGGCGACGACGAGATCTCGATTTCGCAAGGAGAAAGTCTAGATGTGGTTGAGAAAGATGACGGATCTGGTTGGACCATGGTTAGGCTGATCCAGAGTGGAAACCAAGGTCTAGCACCTACAAGCTATCTTGAAATCACCAGTGACGGAGCAAAGAAAAAAGGTCCATCTGTTGCACCCAAAAGAGGAGCCAAACGAGCTCAGTATGTGGAGGCATTGTATGATTACACTGCAGATGAAGATAATGAGTTGAGTATCGTTGCAGGCGATAGAATAGTGTTGGTGCAGCAGGATACAGATGGAAGTGGATGGACAGAGGGAGAACTCAACGGAGTGCGAGGACTATTCCCTACTTCGTACGTCAAAAAAGTATAGAAGCTCTTAGATGCTTGCAAAGGAACTTCAGGAATGTAAACTACAGCACGCATAACGTAGGAGGTTATTTATAAGTCGATAAATACCAAATTACAGTATTTGTCAGTTTTTGCTATGAAGCATGACCGGTCCGATCAACACCCGGGTCATTCCACCACGAGTATCCAATCAAACTAAAACACAGGGGAAATGATGGAAGGAAGATTGTAGACCTCATTACAACGCTTAGTAAACGTCACCTGGGATTTCGAAAACAACTTGCTTACCAGTCATCTTGTTGTACAATTGGGAGAAGGACTCGAGCTTGTAGTCAACAGCAGAGGAGTCCTTGGAGTCCAACAAGACCTTCTGGATCTTGTTACCACCAACCAAGTATCTGACTCTCTTACCAACAATCTCGGTTGGGAAAACCAAGTCCTCCAAGATCTTGTCGTGGACGGCGGTCAAGGTTCTGGATCTTGGTCTCTTCTGGAGCTTCTTGGCCTTTCTGGCTGGCTTTGGCAAGATTCTTCTCTCAGCCAAAAACACAACGTGTCTGTCAGGGAACTTCTTCTCCAACTCTCTGGTCAATCTGATCTGGACCTTTCTGTAGCCAGCAACGGATGGAACTGGTACGAAAACGGCCAAAGCCTTCTTACCACCGGAGACATCGAACTCCTTGATGGACTTGAACTGCAATGGTCTCAAGTCGGCCTTCAAGTCGGTTTGAGCCTCCAAGTCAATGAAAGCCTGGGCAACTTGCAACTCCAATTCAGTTGGGTTTTCAGACAAAATCTTGTTGGCAGCAGACATGTTTGATATGTGTTGATGTGGAAGAGGAAAATTTTTAGAAGGAAAAAATCTTGCGAAGGTGAAAAAGTTGGATACCGGAGTGCACACAGCGACAAATACTCGCACCGATTTTGTTCTGAGTGCACTGGCTTTTCTCGGAGGCACGGGTGTAAAGGAGTCACCCTCCGCACTCTGCTATTATGCATTCACCAACGACTTTGTCACGTGGACGCCGTGACTGCGAAACACCCCAGGCTGCGGCTGATAAGGAGGGGCAAATAGCCGCCGACCACTCCACCACATTCTTTTTCCCAATAGTTCTTTTTTTTATATGGGGGAGGCGTACTAACACATCTTGAAATTATTTTCGTTAGCCCTATTCTTTTCTTTGTTTTCCCATGGTTTTATTCTCTTGACTGCCTCTATAACAGTTCCAGCTATTTGCCTTCGTAAGAAAAATCTATGGTGATAACACAAGGGAAAGGGGCGCACCCGCAAAAAAAAACAAAAAAGACATTTGGAATAATACCAGTATGCGCCCAATGTGGTAGGGGTCACACACCCAAGTGTCAAGCAAACGGTCCCGGAAGAAGCGGTGTGGGTATTGTTTTGCAGCCATGGCCAAGTGGGGGCTCACCTGCAGGCAGCCCGCTGGCCACTTAAGCCCCAGACATCCAGTCCCCACAATATGCTCTTGTTAGTCCCACGTTGTAACAACTACAAACTCTTCTTCAGAACAATGTCATCGCTCGTGGACCAGGCTAAAAAGGCTGCTGCTTACAGATCAGTGGACGAGAATTTCCCTGAGACCGCCAAGGTCGTTGGTGTTGGTTCGGGCTCCACCGTGGTATTCGTTGCTGAGAGATTGGGCCAGCTTCCAAACAAGAACCAGTTTGTTTGTATTCCTACCGGATTCCAATCGAAGCAATTGATCATTGACAATGGCCTCAACTTGGGAACTATTGAGCAGTTCCCCAAGGTGGACATTGCCTTTGATGGTGCTGACGAAGTGGATGGACAGCTCAATTTGATCAAGGGCGGAGGCGCATGTTTGTTCCAGGAGAAGTTGGTTGCCCAAGCTGCATCCACATTCATTGTTGTCGCCGACTTCAGAAAGAAGTCCAAGGCTTTGGGTCTACAGTGGACCCAGGGAGTGCCAATTGAGATTGTGCCCAACTCGTACGCCAAAGTGACATTGGACTTGGAGGCACTCGGCGCCAAAAAGGTGGTTTTGAGACAAGGAACCCCGGCCAAGGCCGGTCCTGTTATCACCGACAACAACAACTTCTTGCTTGACGCGGACTTTGGCGAGATTGCCGACCCGGTGACGTTACACAACAAGATCAAGGCGCTCGTGGGAGTTGTTGAAACTGGACTTTTCACTGGCATGGCACAGAAGGCGTACTTTGGCGAGGAAACTGGCGAGGTGTCGCTGTGGGAGAGCAAGTAGACATTAACGAGGCATGCATTGCACGAGGACTTTCACCATTGTTGCACTAACATGTATTACCGAAATGTAGAATAACTAACGAAGGAACGAAGGCGGGCGGGGTGGGAGGGATTGCCTATGCGGCGAATTAGAACGGTCCATAGCCAGTACGTGAGCCGGAACTAGCCTATTGCGGCCACATTAGATCGCGAAAAGTTACTTGGAATGAGACGAAATCCAGCTCAACGTCTCGGCAAGCCCGGTACCGTCAATGGCAATCGTGGGTATGACCGACCATGTGTGCTGTCCGCTCAACGAATTCATGTCAAAAAGCTCAATGAGTTCCTTGGGCTTGATCGCATCAGGCACATCTTGCTTGTTAGCCAACACAATCAACAAACAGTTGGCCAACTCCTTGTCGTTGATGACACGCATCAATTCCTTTTTGGACTCATCTAATCTGTTCCTATCGCTGGTGTCCACCACGTATATCAACGCGTTTGTTCCGGTGAAATAGTGTCTCCACAAAGGGCGGATTCTCTCCTGTCCGCCACAGTCCCAAACGGCGAAGGACACGTTTTTATGTTTTACGGTCTCAACGTTGAAGCCGACCGTAGGCACCGTTTTGGACGTTTTGCCCAACTTCAACTTGTACAAGATGGTAGTCTTTCCGGCGTTGTCGAGACCCAACATCAAGATTCTCATTTCACGGTTCTTGAACATCCGTGACTGGCGGTTAGTACCAGCACATGGAACGACACAGAGATATACATACGAACATATGACCCATGGCAGGCGGTGGTTCAGGAAAGAAAGTAGGAGGAAGATTGGAGGTTAGGAAGGTGAAAACCACGAGTCGATACCAAGTTACCTGCACGACTTGGACGATAGAGCAGAAGGGAAGAAGGGAAGAAGAGAGGAAGGGAGGAGTGGCGGAAGAGTGTAAGAAAGGAGGAAATTGCTTGTTTTCCGATTTCCTTTTTCACTCTTATTATGTCCATGCGGATTCACAGCTATTTATGTTCATTTTTGGTGCACTTCACTGAGTTCGGCTGATATATCATACATATAGTCCGATACCACTGGGCCTGCATTTTCCACTGGAGTGGCTGCGAATCAGGAACAAAAATGATAATACCGAAGGAAGGAATATCATGTACTCGTTCCGCAGTGTTTATGAATTCTTTGTTCTTTCATATTTCTTTTGTTATCTATTACAATCTACTTTCTCTGTTGTATTCTCCTTCCTTTTTGTATCCTTCTCTATCTCACCCTCTTCATCGCTTCCACGCGTCCAATCACCCTCTCCAACGAAAGTCGAACATCTCCCTTGCTAAAATGCTCCAAGTTGTAATACTTAGGTGCCAACTCAATCAACCATTCGGGTCGGATATTAGTCACCGTCCGGATATAATTCTTCAGGGTAAGAACAAACTCGTTATAAATCACCCACTCATTCTCCTTGGCCAACACCGTCAGTGGATGAATCAACACATCCTGATTATCCTTGATAGTCAAGAATCCCTTGCTGCCGCTCTTCTTCTTGGCCACTTGCATGAAGAAGCCCGCAGTCAATGCTTTTCTGATATTGTCCCAGTACGCCAGACTCTCAAACTCGGTGGAGTTCAACTCCAAGTCGTTTCTCTCCATAATACGTCTCAACTGTGATCTCACACTCTGCGCTGAGGTAAGGGACCGGTACGACAAAAAGTGGTCCCTGCACCACTGGTGCAACCCAATGTTGTAGGCGTCATCCGAGTTGAATGCTTCAAACACATTGAGCAACGTCAAGTGGTCACCGTCTGGATGAGCAAACATCATCTTCATTTCGTCTGCTCTCTTTTTGGCCGAGCCAGGACGCACAAAAACGTTTGGAACTGACAAGAGCGCCACAATCGACAAGATCTCCTCGGAACATTTGAATGCGGGCGAGCCAATCAACATCACCGCAAGCATAGGGTCCAACGGGAATGCAGATGCCAACCGACCCAATGCAGTCAAGTCTCCCTCGTCAGAGAGACATTGCAAATAGTTTAACTCCTCCAATGCACGCATCATGGTCTCTGGTGCTGGAGGATCCATGAAGTCGAAGTGAACCAAGTCATCCACTCCCAATTTTTTAAGCTCGAGGACAGTGGATGCCAAGTTACTTCTCAAGATCTCGGGATACAGCTGCTCGATCAACTCCTTCTTGAATGCCTCTTCCGTGTATAGACGGAAACATTTACCTGGACGAGTACGACCAGCTCTACCGGCTCTTTGCTGAGCAGAAGCTTTAGAAATCGGCGAAACAAGCAACGACTCCACTCTGATTCTCGGATTGTACACTTTTTGCTTGGAAAAGCCCGGATCCACAACATACACAATTCCGTCGATGGTCAACGACGTCTCGGCGATGTTGGTGGACACGATGATTTTTCTTCCTGGTCTTCCTCCTGGTTTATGGTTTTCCGGAGCTGGCTCGAAAATCTTCTGCTGCTGGTGTGGAGGCAACGATCCATACAATGGATACACCTTCAATGGGCCGCAATCCTGTTCCCGGATGAGCTCGTCTCCTTCCATCTGAATTTTTCTGCATGCATCTTCGATTTCTTCTTCACCAGTGAGAAACAATAGGATATCACCCTCGTCTTCTGTAGCGTGGATCTGCAAGACGGTACGGATGGCAGCATCCAAGTAGTCTTTCTGGAACTCGGGAGTATAGTAGATTTCGACCGGATGGGTTCTTCCGGGAACGGCAAGCAATGGCGCATCCATAAAGTACTTCTGGAACTTCTCGGCATCCAAGGTGGCAGACATGATGATGAGCTTTAAATCGGGTCTGCGGGTGGTCACTTGCTTCAAGAGACCCATCAAGATATCGGTGGACAAGGTTCTTTCGTGGGCTTCGTCCAAAATGATACAGGAATACTTCGACAAGTTGTGGTCCTCCATTGCCTCACGCAACAACATACCGTCGGTCAAATACTTCAAGATAGTCTTTGGCGAAGTTTTGTTTTCAAAACGGATGGAGTAACCCACTTCCTGGCCCAACTGAACATCCATCTCATCTGCAACTCTTTTGGCCACAGACATCGCAGCAACTCTTCTAGGCTGAGTACATGCGACCATATTTCCATGCAAATGGGGCATATCATCGTAGAGCACAAACTGAGGGATTTGAGTCGTTTTACCAGAACCGGTTTCTCCCACAAACACCATGATCTGGGTCGATTGGAAAATCTTCAAAAACTCATCTCTCTGAGCATGCACTGGCAAGTCTCTGCGGACACGCAAGATGTCGAAGTAATTCTGGGAGAATTCCGAGCCAGTGAATGGGTTGAGTTCACCGGACTCCAAGCTCTGCGCCATTTTGGCGGTGGTTTTATTTCTTTGGGTGAGATTGAATTCTCCTCCGTCATGAAAATCCATCGTGTCGGGTGTGGAGGGGTGAGGGTGGATTTTCAAAGACTCCTCTGCGGCCTCGGCGACCTTCTCGGCCTCTGAATCCATGAGCTTTTGCTTTTTGTATTTCTTTTTGTCTTCTTTGGCCATGGTAAAGAGAAGTTGTTGAGGTGAGATGAGATTGAGATGAGATTGAGATGAGCAGACAGATTGGGTAGTGGGTGCAGGAAGTTGATAGAGTAGGAGAGAGGGAGGAGGGGAAAAAGAGCATTTAGCGGATAAGTTTGTAATTTTAATTACTATTTGTTTTCCTGTTTGATTTCTGTTTATTTTCCGGTGACTTCTTGTTTAGTTTCTTTGTTCTCTTATTTTCTTTTGTTTGAGTTTGGTAGTTGCGGTGAGTTCGGTTGTGGATAGTGGTTTATCCACCTGATGGTTCGTGATACTTGAATATTTGTATAGGATGAAGGAGGAAGACTTCACATATATACATCTGATGGTGAATATTTTTTGGAGGTTAGATATTTCAATTTTTTCTACGTTTTTCCCTCTTATCGAATTTGTGCTTCTCATCACTCTACATGGCATTTTCGCAGCCATAGGTAGAACTCAGCACTTTCCACGAAAGGATGGACTAATTAAAAATTGAATACTACGGAGATAACTACTGAGATCGCCTTTTATAGACCTGTAGGGTCTGTCCAATATCTGTTGTTGACCTCTACGATTGTACATTAGGGTCCAACAGCTAGAAGAGAGGAATAATGAGAACCTGACAAAAGACCGGAAATCCGGCCCTCTCCATTGAAGATATTCCCCTCTTCGTTTTTCAATATTAACTATCTTCAATCTTATTCCCTGAATCTCAATATGTGCCTCAATATGTACCTCAATATCTATCCAACTCTTCACAAGATAGTCCTCCTCCATTCGCATCGATAGCCCCACTTCCCTCATGTGCCTGTACCTCAGGTAAGTATATCCAACAACCTCCATACCCCAACATCACTATTCACTCGAAATCTATACCTCACATAACTTATTCACAAAATCATATTATATTCACCAAATTCTATTCCCTCAACTCTAGTCTCCCAATCCTCCTCTCTCATATTCTCTTGCTAGCCCAATCTCCCACTCAAACTACCCCACGCCTCGGACTCCATACTAACCGTGCGAAAGAAAATTCGCCCAAATACAAAAAAATCTCCACATGCCACTTTCCAGGTCTATCTTCGAGACGGTGGCCATCGTGTCGTCGCTAGGACACGTGGCTCGTGGCTCGGTTACTGTGGTACAAAATGATACAACTTCGTGGTGGAATCTGTCGTTTATTCGGGCCCAAACGCAATCTTGCGATGCCAGCCAGCAAATGTGGACTGAACTCTACGAAAAGTCCCAACAAGCTAGGGAAAATACCGCCAGAAAATACTCTGGAAGCAGCGCATCGGCTAGCCCGAAGCAAAAAGGCAGCGTTGCCTCGAAAAGAGCATTCTCGACCCTTTCCGACAATGCCAATGCGAGACATTCATTCAGAAGACACTATGTGACGAAAAACATTGTAGAAGACGTGAGACGGACGAAGCCGGCACGCGCAAAAACAGTAAAGCCGAGGCTAGTCGGCGCGGCCGAGACCAAGGACTACGAGTTATCGCAGAGCGAGATTCCTTCCAGCAGATTAGCTCGAATCTTCCACTACGGAACTTTAGCTGCTGGAATGGGCCTTGGGGCTGCAACCCACGGAATTAAACATTATGCCGCGGGAAATACCCTGCAATTGACGATGAAACTGATGTTTTTGAGTCCGGCCAATATCGAGCGCATGGCCAAGAAGTTCTCCCAGATGCGAGGAGCTGCGTTGAAAGTGGGCCAGATGATGTCGTTTCAGGACCTGCTGATTTTGCCTGCTGAGATCCAGCAGATCTTGTTACGAGTGCAGAACAGTGCTCATTACATGCCTCCGGGCCAGTTGCATAGGGTGATGGCTGCAGAATTGGGCCAGGATTGGAAGAAGAAACACTTTGCCAAGTTTGTGGATGTTCCGTTTGCTGCGGCCTCCATTGGCCAGGTACATGATGCCGTCACTGCCGATCTCACCCCGGTGGTTGTGAAGGTCCAGTATCCTGGAGTTCTGGACTCGATCGATTCCGACTTGAACAATTTGCTTTTGCTCTTGACGGCACTGTCGATTCTCCCCAAGGGTCTCTTCTTGGACAAGACCATTGCCAATGCACGCGTGGAGCTCAAATGGGAGTGTGACTATATCCGCGAGGCCCAGAACTTGATTAGATTCCGAGAATTGTTGAAGGACGACCCCGTGTTCGAAGTTCCTCGCGTTCTTCACCAAATGTGCGGTGAACACGTGTTGACGATGGAGAAAATGAGAGGAACTGAGATCGTCAAGGGCAACTGGAGCCAGCAAACCAACGACTGGATCGCCACTAATATCATGCGGCTCTGTTTGCGTGAACTCAGCAAATTCAAGTTCATGCAGACCGACCCCAACTGGGCCAATTTCTTGTACAACGACGAAACCAAAAAGATTGAGTTGCTTGACTTCGGAGCGTCCAGGGACTTCTCCGATGCGTTTGTTAACGACTATGTGGAGGTTCTTCGAGCTGCCGTGAGAAAGGATAGAAAAGCGGTGGAAGACTACTCCAAGAAACTTGGATATCTTACTGGGTTGGAGTCTCCTCAAATGACTCGTGCCCATGTAGAGTCTGTGATGGTGCTTGGAGAAGCGTTTGCGCCCCAGAAAGACGACAAGCCGTTTGACTTCCGTGACCAAACCATCACCGACCGAGTCCGAGACAATATCGGGTTGATGTTGAACGAGAGATTGACCCCGCCGCCAGAAGAGACTTACTCGCTTCACCGGAAGTTGAGCGGAGTTTTCCTTCTCTGTGCCAAGTTGCAGGCGACGGTGCCATGTGCCAAGCTCTTCAAGGACATTGTTGGCTACTAACTGTATATATAAGAATGGGGCTGCGATAATGTGGGAGGGTTTTAGAATAGCGTTGTTGAAGTGAATGGGGTAGAGGATGATTCTAGTGCTGGCTTCTATACGATTCCTTAGTGCATGCTTCCCAGTATTCCACTGGTATTGAGACCATAGAATGGGCTTCTTTTCTTTACTATTGAGTTTTATTCCATTCAAATGATCACTTGTATAAAAAATTAATTTCTTATGAGGGGAAATCATCTGGTAGAGCGCACTGGTAGATACTATATTGCGAACGAATCTCCTCTGGCTATACTAATACAGAGAAGTTCAAATTTGACGTTGTAAATAATAACACCACACAAAGTGCTTCCACCCTCATAACATTTCGCCCATCCCCTTTCACACATCATCTTTCATCACATTATTTATGATGCCTATTAGCTATTGCTCATGAATCTCAAAGTCACAAGATACAATACAGTTCCCAACCATAAAGGCTCCTTCACATAGTCTCGTTACACTATCTTCAACCCACTTGATTCCACCGTTTTGTTTGCTGATCAGAAAGTCCTACCAGAAATTTCTCTTCTCTAGCATCTCCTAAGTATTCCCCCACCATGTCTGGGAGAATTCCAGACAATCGGGCCAAAAGGACCCCATCGCTACCCCACAACTCCAGCCGTTCATCTAGTTTGCCCTTTCTGGAACGAGAAGACTCGGAAATCGAATTGTTGATCCCAGATCGTGGCATTGGCCGCAAAATATCCAAAGTCAATTCGGTGATCTTGGCCGAAAGTGGCCAGAAAGTGTACCGATCGAATTCGTTCTTCAACAACGAGTTTGAAAGTTTCAATGACGATTCTTTCCACGAGTCGGAGTACCTGGACAGCATGGTGAGTTTGCCTTTGCTTCTGCTGCCGCGGCAGCCCCGAGATTTTGTCTATCGTTTTAGGCGGATGACAGCCAAGATGGCCAAATTTGCCAAAACTGAAATGTTCAAAAGTGTGTGCAAGTGTTCGCTAGCATATTTGATAGCGTCGATGGGGGTCTATTGGAGCCCATTCAGCAATATTTTGGGAAATACTGACTCGAAGCATGTGGTCGCAACCACCTCAGTCTACTTCCATCCGGCTAGAACAAAGGGGTCGATGCATCAGCTGGTGGTTTTTGTTCTCATTTCTCTTACCTTCAGTTTTGCCGTCTCGTTGATGTGCCGGTCTATATCGACGTTATTCTTTACTAACGGCCAGGGTAATGTGAGTTATGCCATCGATTTGGTGGTGAGTTCCATTGGACTAGGATTCATCGCCTTCATGAAGCAGAAAGTCGGTAAGGAAACGTTCAATACCGCCTGTTCGTTGGCATCTATTTCATTGGTCACATGCATTGTCAAGGAGGGTGCACTAAATTCCGATGTGATTCCGTTGGGAAGACTTTTATCGACGGCACGAGTAGAACTTGTAGGAGCAGCGATTTCCGTGGCTATCTGTTACTTGGTGTGGCCAAAAAGTGCCGTGATCCTGCTTCGGGCTTCTCTAAATGACTCTTTCAATATCATGTCCTCTTTGATATCAGTGACAACCCACCGATTTTTGCTTGGAGAGAAAATCTCCCCTAAAGACGCCGAGATCTTCAGTTTGCTTCGAAAGAAGGCCGCAGAGCTCAAGAAGTATCTTGACGAAGCAGAGTTTGAGTTGAAGTTGGTGGGCAGAGAAGCAGAATTCAACACATACCGCGAGATTGTCGACGCTACCGTTTCTCTCATTGAGCATTCTCAAGCACTCAAGTCTTCATGCGAAATGCAGTGGCTTCTTCTCAATGAGAACGACCGAGGTGCCAATAGGGAGAATTCTAGTGACCGAGATGCTCACGGACACGAAGAAACAGAATCGGTAAAGAGTCTCTCTTCGTACAATTCCGATGCCATCCGGTTATCGCAATCCATGGAGAATCTCGGGGCAGTGTTTCCACAGACCACAGGTTTCCAGAAAACCGATATGGACTACAACGCGATCTACCCAACACAATTGTTTGACTTATTTGCGTACTACCTCTCACCTCTGATCAAGTCGTTTGTGTTCACAGTGAAAGAAGTGTTGGGGGCCGTGCCCTTTGAAAAGAAATTCCTAGAAGATGAGAACCAAAGCTTCTTTGTCAAGTCCTCCAACTACCAGATCTCCCTTCAGAAAGCAATACATCTCTTTGAGGACAAGCAGGTCAAGTCGTTTGACAAGTTGTATTCTCAGGATATCTTCAAACCTAATAATTTTATGTTTAAGACAGACCAGGAAGAAGTGACAGCGTGCTGTGGAAATTTCTCATCTTTGCTAGCCTTGTACGGAAAGACACTTATTCACTTTTTACAGCTTACTGAACAGTTCGAGGTTGTTTCCAAGGCCAGCCCAAGAACGTGGAGCTGGATGCGATGGTGGAGCAAGGCACCCGAGACGCGTGGGCAGGGCCGCCTTGATGCCACTTTTCTTGAGGCGTTAAGAGAGTTGAAGTCCCAATTGAAGCCGATACGGTCCAATGTGATCAACGAGGCAACTTCGTTGCTTCCCACAAAGGAATCGTTAACTAACTATAGACAGAGAATATGGCAATCTTTGAGCTTTTTCAGAAGAACAGATATCCAATTTGGTATTAGAGTTGGATTGGGAGCATTTTGCATTTCCATATTTGCATTTCTTGATAAAACAGAAGTAATTTTTGTCAATTGGAGACTTGAGTGGGCTCTAGCAGTTTACTGTATCATGATGAGCAAATCGGTTGGAGGAACTACAATGACTGTAAAGTGGAGGTTCATTGGAACTTTCCTTGGGGCATTTCTTGCCTTTCTCTCGTGGGCTGTGTTTGACGGAAACGGCATTGGACTAGCAATTACAGGATATTTGCTGTCCATACCTTGTTTCTACATTGTCCTCTATTGGAAGCGCAATAACGCATACGGGCGGTTTATTCTCTTGACATACAACTTGACAGCCCTTTACTCATATTCGATGGTGAATCGAGATTCTGAGGATGGCAACGAGGGCGGAGACCTGCCTGTTGTTGGGGAGATTGCGTTTCACCGCTTCGTGGCGGTGTCCATTGGTATTTTGTGGGCGTTGATTGTTGCATCGTTTTTCATCCCAAACAGCGCACGCGCACGGCTCAAGTCCGGATTGACTGTCTTGTGGCTCCGTTTGGGAGTTATTTGGAATAGCAACCCAATGCACTATACTAAGAACGGCAATGAAGTTCGGCTCGTGGGTTTGAAAGACTATAGAGGCGCTCGAGACTTGCTAGTGGAGTGTCAGACGTTACTTAAACAGGCACCTGTGGAGTTTAGACTAAAGGGGCCGTTTCCTAAAGACTCATACGAGAAGCTTCTTGCCAGCACCTCGGAAATTCTCGATGCATACCTGAATCTCCAGTTGATGATAGAGGTGGACAATCGGATGGTTCCCACAGAAGAGTACGTGTTCGAGTATATTTCCAATGAGAGAGAAGAGTTGGAGCACCGCATCTTTTTAATCTTCTACATGGTGGCGAGTGCATTGGCACTTGGATTCCCCCTACCGTCGAAACCAGCATCAACAGAACACGCTAAGGATCGGATGCTCTTGAAGCTTAGCGAGATCCGGTCCAAGCCTACTGACCAATTCCTGCTCAACAACGAGGATTATGTGCTTTTGTACTCGTACATTTTGGTGACTACGACGATCTCCAACGAGTTGGATGCGATGCTTAATGTGATCAAGGAGTTGCTAGGAGACATTTCAGAGGAGATTTTTCTGCTTGTGTGACGATGGTTTTGGTTGCAAAATCGCGACCTGGAGATACAGAAATGAACGAAAGACAAGGAGAAGAGTCAAGAGACAGGGCCAGGAGAGAAAAATGGCAATGAACAGTGAAAGTAAGAAAAGAAGAAAAAAGTCAGCCAAATGACCTCCAATCTTCATTAAATCTCTCAAGTCCCAACACACTCTGAACTACACGTGACCCGCAGCCTTAACAAATAGAAGTGTTGAGCTTCTCTCAGACCTCCATCTTCTCCTACCCCAGTGTTTTCCCCAAATTTCTGGTGATTCAGCCAGCTTGCATTACTCCTCCGAACTTCTGCATTAGACATTGCCGTCTGTGTGCTGCATCCATGTCTAAAGAGGACAAAAAACCCAACGACTACCAGTCGCTTTTCGACAAACTAGACATCGAACACAATGGTGAGATCAGGTTCCAGGACTTCAAAAAAGCCGTTCAGTCATTCAATCATCCGGTGGGAGATAATCCGGACTTGCTAAAGAAGGCTTTTGACTCCTTCGACAGCAACCAGGACCATGTCATTGATTTCAACGACTTCAAGCTATACTTGACCACCACCGACGACCAGATTCTTAGAGGATTTGACCAAATCGATCAGGACCACGACGGCAAACTCACAAAGGCAGACTTTATCTTCTACCTAAAGAAAACGCTCAATTTGAGCCCCACAGACCATATGGTAGACAGCATATTCAGCCATATTGACCATAAAGATCACGGCTACATAACCTACGATGAATTCCGAGATTTCTTATTGTTGATGCCTCGGTTGCATGGGTCTCGACTCAAAACTGCAATGACCTATATCGCTGAGGAGTTGGACCTCTCGTCGGACGGAGATGTCACCTTAATCAACCAATTCTTGAGTGGATTTGGGTTTTTTCTTGCTGGCGGACTTTCAGGCGTTGTTTCCAGAACATGCACTGCTCCGTTCGACAGGATCAAGGTTTTTCTTATTGCACGCACAGATTTGTCGCTGACGGTGATGCATTCCAAGAAAGAGATTGCTGCTGAAGTTGCCTCTGGTGCATCGCGACACGTAATTGAAGAAGCACGTAAGAAGTTGGCCAAGATCCAGATAGAGTCGAAACTGGCGCCCGAACCTCCCCACTCCAGAACCATCCGTTCACCAATCATTCAGGCTGCTCGGACCATCTGGAAACAGGGTGGATTCAGAGCGTTTTATGTGGGGAATGGGTTGAATGTGCTCAAAGTTTTTCCTGAATCCGCCATGAAGTTTGGCTCGTTTGAAGCGGCTAAAAGATTCTTCGCCCGAGTCGAGGGCGTTGATGATACATCCAAGTTATCGAAAGTTTCCACGTATCTTGCCGGTGGACTTGGAGGGGTGGTGTCTCAATTCACCGTATACCCAGTAGATACGTTGAAGTTCCGTCTACAATGTTCTAATCTTGATTCGCAGATGAGGGGAAATGAGCTCTTGATCCAGACCGCTAAGAATATGTACAAAGATGGCGGGCTCCGCATGTTCTACCGAGGAATATTTGTGGGAACAAGCGGCATTTTTCCCTACGCAGCACTCGACTTGGGAACGTTCACTACCATCAAGAATTGGCTCATCAAGCGCGAGGCTAAGAGGTCCAAAATGCCGGAGGAGTCGGTCAGGTTACCTAATTACATGGTGCTCTCACTAGGAGCTCTCTCAGGAACATTCGGAGCTACCGTGGTGTACCCTATTAATCTCTTGAGAACCAGATTGCAGGCACAAGGAACATATGCACATCCGTACCGATACGATGGATTCCGGGACGTTTTACTCAAGACAATTGAAAGAGAGGGAGTACCAGGACTTTTCAAGGGACTAGTGCCTAATTTAGCCAAGGTGGCACCTGCGGTGTCCATCTCGTACTTTATGTACGAGAACCTCAAGAACATCATGGGCCTCAACAACAAACTAGACTAATGGGGCGGGCATGAAGTCATTGTATCTAGCAATTTAATAGGGCCAGCTAACAATTCCCATGGCCAGCACATAGTACCAGCATTCACGATCCATTGCAATTCATAAAACTATCAAGAGACCTCCAACTCAGAAGCTACCGCATTATATATTCGTTATGGAGGTCAAAACACATAAACCCCACATCCATCTCCCCCACCAGCACATACTTCGCAGGTCTGGGGTCGTTCTGCGAAGTAAGCTGCACCCACGTAGTATCCTTCGAGTTGAGCTGTACAGACCCATCCACATTGAGTAAAAGTTTATAGAAGTAGTCATTAGGACCTGCCTCTTCGGTCCGCTTGAGTTCTTCCACATGAAAAAACATCATGCTTCGCAAAATATTGTGGACACTGTTCCATGTCATCTCGGGCATATTCATCTTTGCTACATGGACGTCAGAACCTCCGTCGAGGAAATCTAGCAGAGAAACTTTGTCTGCAAGCCCTACAAACTGGCTGAAGTTGCCCACATACCGCTTGTGGACATGTAGTTTTGATTCGTCGTAGATCACCACGACAACTTCATGAACCTTCCCTCCATGGGCCTTTTCCACTAATACACGCACCATCAGATTAGCAAACGACTCCAAGTACCTGCAGAGATTGGGCACGCGGCTCTGATACACGACCAAACCGAGATATAGACGTTTTTCGTACGCGTTGTCTTCATAGATGTGGTTGTAGTATAGAATCTGGCTGATCCACACTACGAGGAAGTCTCTTAGCAGTAGAAGCGCTTTATCGAGGGTGAGAGTGTGCATTTGGATTCTATAGTATGATTTGCTATTTAGAGTTGGCTGAATTGGCGCTGGGCCAGAAAATGCTGAATCCAATAGTTGATATATGCGTGTGTATAATCATCATTAGTATAGTGGTACTGATCTGGGAGTCCAAATAGCTGTTTTTGCAAAGTCACGGGATAGTTCGTGGAGCCGTATATAAAGATATTTGAATTGCTGTGATTGAACGACGGTGGTCGCCTCAACATATTTCTACAAGAACCTTCACAACTGTGTTCATCTCACTATTCAAATTGATTGGTGAATTACAGAATTACCAATTGGACTAACCAAAACGAGCAAATCGATCACATCCCAAAGAAAGGTAACTTCAATGTCCATTAAATCCATCAGTACGCGAGATGTCGCCAAAATCACGTCGGGACAAGTCATAATCGATCTAGTCTCAGTGGTTAAGGAACTTGTGGAAAACGCAATTGATGCTGGAAGCGACAAGATCGAGATCACATTCAATAATTACGGAACGGTTTCTGTAGAAGTGGCAGATAATGGCCACGGAATCGTGGCCGAAGACTTTGCGTCGTTGGCGCTCAAACACCTCACCTCAAAATTAACCTCGTTTGAAGATTTGCTATTGGTCAACACCTTGGGATTCCGTGGTGAGGCCATGAGCTCGCTCTGCTCGGTTGCTACCGTCAAAATATCTACTTGCACTTCATCTAGTTTTCCTCGGGCCACAGAATTGCACTTTGACTCGTTGGGCCAATTGACATCGCAAAAGACGGTGGTTTCTGGGAAAAAGGGCACCATCGTCACCGTCAGCGACCTCTTTTTGGGGATGCCCGTTCGACAGAAGAATTTCATAAAGAATTCCAAACGTGAGTACTCAAAGGCATTGACAATGCTCATGGCATATTTGCTTACCTATACCAGTATTCGGTTTACAGTGTTTAACGTCAGTGGCTCCACTGGGAAAAAAGCAATGACGATGGGTACTCAAGGAGGCAAAATGTCCACTATGGATGCACTAGTGAGTGTTTTTGGAAGCAACGGAGGTTACGGATTAGTTCCGATAGACTTCAAATCCTCCAATATCGACGCAAGGTTCAAGTTGAACATGCACAGTGTGCCCATGAATCTTTCTGTCCGACTTTCTGGATACATTTCGGATGCTTCATTTGGGCTCGGGAGAGGCACCGGCGACCGTCAGTTTTTGACGGTCAACAGGAGGCCCGTTATCCACAAGCGAATAGCAAAAGTGATAAATGATGTCTATAAAACATTCAACACCACGCAGTTTCCGGTGTTTGTGCTTGATTTGGAGGTCGACACCGCGTTCGTAGACGTCAATGTGACTCCAGACAAACGCATGGTACTAATGCAGAGCGAGGAGGTGGTGTTAGAGGTTCTACGCGAGAAAATGTTTGAATTTTTCGAGAACAAGAATAATCTTGTTCCGAAGAGTGTTCTTGGGGCTGTGAATATGGGGAGCCAGGCAGTCAGGAAAGGGAAATTTGAGGGCCTGGATCGGAGATCGGAGAATAGCGACAAGACGGATATCGAAGAAAATGAAATGGGAAGTGAAGATGAAAAACAAAGAGAGAGAGAAAATCCAAGTTTGATTTTGGAAGCAGTGAAAGAGGATCTTCCCGAGAAAGAAGAGAATCGAGGTAGATTTGGAACTGACCAATATTCCCCTTCTGTTCTGGACGATTCAGAAAGATCTGAAATTGCACCCGATGAACTACCTATCAGAAATGATTACCAACAGAACTTGGAGCACAAAGATTACGAAGTAGTAGCGGACAATCCCGTTGAGCCGAGCGCGGCAAGAACTACAGAAGAAAGTTTCCGATCACAAGAAAATGGCCATAATTGCCAGGCTGTCTCTTCAAAACCAAATTCTCTGTCAAGCCGCAGAGACGCCCAAGTGAAACAAGTCAAGACAATGATAGTGGACTGGAGTGCACACAAAAATGATTCAGGCGAAAAGGAGGGGGGCATGCATGAAGACGATCAGCCTTCTGCCTCAAGTGACATGGAAGCATGCGAGAAGAAGCAACTTGCAGGCGGTGATTGTATGTCAGAGAGCCCCGCCATCTACATGGAAAATCGCCCCAGAGCAGGTTTAGTGCGGAATAGAAGCTCTGATCGTACATGGGGCCACACCATTGCCGCCCAGGGAGATTCAGAAGAGAGTGACAACGACGATGTTGACCAGTTTGAGGACCTCCAGGAAACTGCCATTCATGAACTTTTTGTGGATGGAAGCGACCAAGAAGGTACGTATGATGGTCAGCCGGGCGCAATTAGTAGAGGGTGCAGCGAAGTGTCCACGCACACCCGCCTCAGGCTTCGAAGGAATGGGGCTCTGCAGGTAGTGCATGACGTTGACGCATCTCCTAGCAATAACGGCGAACTTGCAGGACCTAATTTAGAGGGTTGCTCTGACCGTCTTCCTGGCCAGTTGTATCGACAGCAATATCGCTTAGGATTCAAGATTCCGCTGGTGATGGATACCTGGCAGGCCAAAAGTGATGCGCAGGCGAAAAAGGACCAGAAGAACAGTGGAGGTGTGCATGCCTCTATCCACGACTTGACTCAGGCCTTGGAAATAAAGAAATCAGACTTCCAACAGATGCAAGTTGTGGGACAGTTCAATTTGGGCTTCATCGTCGTGGTACATCTCGGCAAGCTCTTTATTGTAGACCAGCATGCCCTGGATGAAATCTACAACTATGAGAAGCTCATGCGAACCTTAGTGCTTCGCGCACAGCCGTTGGTGGTTGCGCGAACGTTGGAGCTCAGTGCTGTGGACGAAATGGTGATGTTGGAGCACTTAGTGCAATTGCGCAAAAATGGCTTCATTGTCGAAGAGGATCGAGATGCCCCGCCGGGCCATCGGGCTAAGTTGGTGGCCGTTCCTGTGCTGAAGAATGTCGCATTTGACGACTCTGATCTTCACGAGCTCGTTCACAAACTAAATCAACTTGGAACGGCAACATCACAATCTCCAACGCACCGCCTCAGACTGGCTGTTAGATGCACAAAAGTTGACGGCATGATTGCGCTGCGGGCTTGCCGTCTGAGCATTATGGTAGGACAATCGTTGGGGAAAAACTCTATGGTGGAGGTTGTGAAGCATTTGGCGACGCTAGATCGTCCATGGAACTGTCCCCACGGCCGACCTACTATGCGCCACTTGGTTGATTTGGAAGGACATGCATTTGGGGAAGACTACGACGTGTAGTTGGAGAGCCACCATGCACAATGCAGATGCATCTCTCAGGCACAAGCACCAAACAGCGAGTTCTTGATGTGGGGCGAGCATAAATTCGCATCTAGCGCATGAAATATGACGTGGTGGCCGCCTCACTAGCTACGCAGGTGTGGCTTGGAAGGTTCGTGGCTGACGGTGGCTTAGTAGCCAGTAGGTTGCTAATGTGGGGCCTCAAGCAGATTGGCTTTTAGTGGGATGCAGAGTGGCGCACCTGGGCGGCTAAATGCATCGGGGTGCTGCGTTTTCCACTTTCGCAGGGATGCAATTGGCTCATGGTTAGTCGACTGATTGGTAGGTGAATCTGGCGGCAATAGTTTCTATTGAAATGGTCTAGACTTAGCCCAGGTTGCAAACCAGGACATGCATCGAAATGCAGTGGGAATGCTCCGCGAAGTGACAATTGCTGCCATGCTGCGACACTGACGCGAGAGAAAGCGCCACGATCTGATGAAATGCGTTTTAACGGCAACCACTTGCGCTCTCACACGCTCAGGCAAGTCAAGGCCGTCACACTGATGAAATGCGCCGACAATTTAATATGGTTGCTGCACGCAACAGCGCCCGCAAGATGGAAACTGAAGCACCGTGCAGAGCGCCCTGCTGCAATGCCGGTGACAGACCTGCATGTGATAGTCATCTTAACTACCTGCAGGCTACATACATGTTTACCATACCGGCCCGAATTTCCTTGCAACCTTCATCCTTGTCTCCATCTCTGCCCTTGATAGTCAACGCCGTGGAGCACAACTCATCCGCCTCTATACCGGTGTCTAGGTGTCGGGCTCCCATCAAATTTATACCTATCACTCCGCCTCCTTCCTGGTTGCTACCCACTCAATATTAGAGAAGTACACACCTCCATGACTGAGGTTCCAGATCCCAAGGGAATCAAAAGGGAACGTAAAAGCCGAAGAAGTCACAAAAACTCCCGAGACGGATGCCCAAACTGCCGCATCAAACGCATAAAATGCACAGAAGAACTACCCAGCTGCGAGAACTGCGTGAAAAAGGGCTATCGGTGTGGATACTTGGAGTTCCCTCTCGAGAAGTTGGAGATTATCCGCAAAAAAAACCATCTCAAGAAGAACCAGTTGGAGAAGTCTAGCATTGTCGCTGGCGCATTGCAGACACCCCTTACCGACGCTAGCTATAGTGCTTCATCGGGAAGGAACGGATCTATCGACATTGCTTCTCCAGAACACTTAAAGAAACACAGAACGGCAATCAAGATCCGCCAACGTGTAAGAAGTACCTGCGAATCTTCTCCCGACATGTCCAGTTTACGAAGCAACACTTACCAAAAGACTTTGAGGGTGATGACGGACAAAAGCGAGGCCAGAATGTCGCCAACGTTCAGGTCAATTGAAGGAGTCGATTTTGCACATCGGGATGGAAACAATGAGGTTAATGCGAAGCCAGCGTCCAAGGAGGATCTTTTCTATGGAACTAGCGAGTACATTGACCTTTTGTTTCGTTCTCCTGTTGAGGACGAGCTCTCCCTGGGAATTTCTATCACCAATCTGGAGAATCCCACTGCTACAGACTATCGTGATGCTAGTTTGAAGCAGGAGCCATGGATGGAGGTTCCTGAAGTGAATATGGCAAGTTTAAAACAGTCGCGCTCGAAAATGCTCCCGCTCGGCATGATCCACGAAGTCAGGTTCTTGAAGCAGGAAATTCCTGTTTCTCTTCAAAATATGCTACTTGATAACACCATTAAGGAGATTAGAAATGGAAATTCCCATCTCAAGGCCATCACAAGCAACTTTCGTGAAGCAGCATTCAGACCAGTTTGGAGTGAACAGCAAGCTCTCCATTTCTGGATGGTTGTGTTCCAGCAGGCGATGGTGCTAGACTTGTACTTCAACTATTTCATCGACAAAGCCGTCAACATTATGATGAGAGCATCTGAGGCGGTTGTCAATGGCGAAATCGATATTTCCCTGCTGCCATCTACGTTTTCAGGCGATTCGACCCCGAGCGACTCACCGGCTCCTCAACTCTCATTTTTCTATACGAAGGAGGACCTCCACCTGCTCACATGCAAATCGTATGTGACGTATGGTCGGTTCATTCGTGAGTTGCGCGAGTCTATCAATAAGTACCATAACGAGTATCCTGCCAAGATCTCGCTCTATTGGGCATGGTCTTGTTATATCACGTTGGACTCTGACTTCACCACTTTTTGTCTCATGATACGGGGCACTCTTGTGGTGCTTCACAATGCTGTTCAGGAGGCGAAGTCGTTGGAAGACATTTCACCTGCTATCAGGCAAGAATTCATGATGATCCACGATTTCAGTCATGCATCGAAATTTGTCGACTACCAGTTCGATATCATTGAAGAGCTAGCAGCCAATTTCCAGGCGTACCAGCAGATTGTGGAGGATTTCATTTTCAGATATGAGCACGGGGAGGCATTTGACGAGGACTTAGTCAGGGTGTTGAAAGATCCCATTTTCCGCCACGACTGCCACGAACTCGACAAATTTTTCCACAGCCTCCAGGCTCACTATTATCCACAGTTCACTGAGATTAATAGATATTGCAAGGCACAAAATAGCATGCCTCAGGACAGGCAAAATTATTTTGTGTCTCCCAAACTCGTGTTTGAGATGGCATACGAATGGTTCAGAATATATCCTGGTGATCGGATGTCGCTGAACTCGCAGAATAATCCATTGAAGAAGATCCTCTATTTTTTCTACCACGCATTGGCGAAATCTCTAGCGCACGTATTTACCCCTGTGAAAAGTGTGCTGATTGTGGATCTCTGCAATATCATGTTCACCAAAGTGGGGATGCAGCTACCTGAATTTGATCTCTATGATCGTCCTCTCTATGCTAGTGTTGAACCGTTGGCTAGAGGACTCTTCAAAACCATCAAATTTTTCGAGAACAGACTGAGGCTCTACTGCCACTACTTGGAAAACTGCGGCATTCTCAGCAGCAAGTTCATCAACGCCGTCGACCATGCCGTTCCGAGTCATTGGACCCACCGAGACATTGTCCGGATTGAGCCCTCCAAAGTTGCTGTGCTGGAGCAACAATTGACAAGTATCACTGCCCTGTTGATTGCTGCCGAAAATTATGCATTCTTTCCCAGAATCCGTAATGACGAAACATGTGCCCTTCTCATACAAAAGGAGACTGAGAGGCAGATGTACGCCATCAAAAACGAGCCCTTCACGTTTGATTGGTCAATCGGGTTGCTGAACCACGACTTTAATCCCACCGAAATCGTGACTCGGTTCGTGAACACCCGACTCCACGAGCTCCACACGCAGGAGCAGCCGAGTCTTGAAGTTCTTAAGGTCCACAATAATGAGTTGCTAAGAAGTCGAGACGAGATCAAGAAGGCGTTGGAGAGAAGTTTGCATGCTGTGCATGTAAAAGTTGAAAGTTGAAAGTGGAAATCGAGCTGGAAGAAGAGGAGTTGGAAGAAAAGCTGAAAAGTTGAGAATTGGGAAGGTTTAGCATGGGCACAGCCTCGCCAAACTACGGTGACATTCTAGGAAGTCATACTAACTTGTTCGCTTCACAACGGAAGGTCACTACTGAGTGACGTAAATGTGGTCTATATTACCGCTTGATACGAACACTTCCATGTGCGCAAACAGCAATGTTGCAATGCATTGGGACAGTGGAACTGAAACTTTACTAGGAATTTAGGTTTGTTCTTCTGTCATGTACTATATCATTAATACAAATTCTGCACGTTTCACAATAGAGTTTGAAAGTAAGTTTGAAGTGGCCACATATCATGCACTGCACAAGGGTGGGGTCGCTTGGGGGTGGCAGTTTCCTAGTGAAGCCAGGGCCAATCCTGCCAAGTAAAGATAAGAACGTTAATCTCGAACCAGATAGATAGGGCGGTGCGGGGGCGACGGCGAGGTTACAGGTGGTAGGAGGAGCGGAATTGGGTAAATTATTAGAACGGCGTGGCGTTTGGAAGGTGCGGCAATAGATAAGAAGCCCACAATGAGATAGAATTCCGGCTGTGATAACCGTTATAGGACATGCCGCACACATAGTACGAGGGAGGGAGTTTCCCTGCACGGCCTTCCTGCGCACATATCTTAGACAAGGCTACTGTAGTCGGCATCATTGGGAAGGTTCAGGCATTCGCTACATGGAAGCTGCACCACTCATGCTCGTGGGAAGCCACGTCAACGTACCGACCGGTTGATGCAGTAGCACAGGCGTTGATAGGAACCGATGCATTATCGGATGCAGGTCGTGGATTATCGTCATCGCACCCCTCGCGAAAGTGACCATCATGGTAGTGGGAAACCATGACTCGGGCAACAACCGCAGTAACACCAAAGTAGATACTGCCTAGGAAAATTAGCAACTCGAGGCGGTTATTGTCGCCCGCCAGTTGCCGCGACCGGCGAAACATTTCTTGTAAATCCCACTTTGCAGTAACCGGCCAGCCACCGATGGGTCATCAGACGCTGGCTAAAATTTTAGTGACGCAACGGCAGTAGAGGAGGGGAAACGGTCCAAGGTGGGAACAAAATGCGATCTGCAGCAGCCGGCAAATGACCGGAAACGGGCGACGGTCTGGCAATCGTGGAAACAAGCTGCGCCGAAATGGCATTCGCTAACGAAGCGGCGTTTGCCTTGCATAATGGTGTCCTCCAACTTGTTGCTGCCAGGCAATATTCCCCGCGAGAGACCAGCAACATGAGAACAAGTGTATGGATTTAGACTGGTGGAGGTGGAGGTTGGAGATGGCGCAAAAAATAACTCAGGAGAGAATTGGCTGGGGAAGCAGCAACAAAGAAAGGCTACGCATCAGGTAGGGGACTTAATGAAGATTAAGAGTGAATAAATAATGATGGTTCCCTATGGAGCATTGTGGACTACTCTAGCTGTAACGCTTCCACCACCGGGTGCTGAGCCAAGAACACCATCGTTTCACCCATGCGTGTCCACAAAAAAATAAACAGTGTGACAGCTGTTTATTCGTGCAGGCACTGTGGATGCGGACAGGACGGGGCTCGGATTATCATCAAAGTGCGTTTTTTTGTATGCACGACTCATGCTGGGGAAGTATGAATATGCCGTCAATTCCATTACTTTCCAACGGATCTGGTTTCTTTCTTAGACGATGGCCGACGACCGACGTGGTCCTCGGAGAAGACGTCACAGAAACTCCCGATTGGGATGTGCAACTTGCAGGCGGAGACGGGTCAAATGCTCCGAAGACCTTCCTGCCTGCAGCAATTGTGTTAAACATCGAGTTCATTGTGACTACTTGAATTACAGCGCGAGCCAAATTGAAGAATTCATAAGGGCTCGCAGCACCCAGCAGACTGACCAAGACGTGGTTGCAGAGTCTGCAGACCCTGTGGATGCCACTGCAGCTGGCGACTCTTTTGTCGCAGTGCTGGATCGAGTATCTGAGGCAAGTGAAGATGACTTGGATGCTTCTATTGCCGCCACCCATGCAAACTTGGACGGAAACATCCATCTGGAGATCGATCTCCGCACGTTTTCAGAAACTATCGACCACGAGGCGGTAGTTCCTACCTACATTAACATCGCTGGAGATGTGCCAAACGATGACAACGAGCTCCACCATCTGCAGCCGCCCCTTGAGAATCCTCCCAACCAACTGCATCTGCAGCACATGTCCCCACCGCAGCGGCAGCAGCAGCATCTTCAATTCCGGCCGCTGTATCTGCAGCTGCAAGGAGTCGGTCTAGATAGCGTCAATTTGCACAATGTGGGAGACATGACCCCTGGCACCACCTCGCGGGCCACTGGAGGCGTTCTGGACGTTCTCAACTTCCAGGCCAGCTCGGTCACTCAAAACTTCGACAATTTGCTCGCCGAGGGCGAAATCATCTATCCCATCTATTCCATCCAGAACACTCCCGATCTGGAAGACCGCACCCGGCCCTCCTCCACTGCTGCAGAAGCTAGCGGACCCTTCGGGGTCGTGCGTGATGTGTTTCTGAATGTTCGTACTTCCACATCCGGCGCCTCGCCCCAGAGGCTGCGGGCTCTACCGCATGCCACCCGTCTAGTGCACAAGATCGTGTTTCGATCTCGAGACGCACAAAACTACGACGTACTTTTATATCAGAAGTTTGCAGAATTGAGGGAGAAGATAGCCCATGGCCAGGCGACGCTCCCGGAAATCAGGCTGCTTTTCCGCATCTGGCTCTCCTACTTTATCTTCCGTGCATTCACGCTGGATGTGATGTTTCTGTGCCTCATCAACTTGACGACAAACTACATGATCACCAATGCCTACCTGGTGCCCAATAGCGTCAAGTTCGATACGTTGGTGGCGGCCACTCACCTCAAGAACAATTTGTTGGTGCATCTGATCAAGCACTACGCCGTCGCCATAAAAAAGCTTCTGGCGCTCTTGAACGAAAATGCGTCCCCGGAATTGACTTCCTCCATCTCGTATATTCTCTCTCTCATGTCGATTTACGACCCGGAAGCAACAGCATACTCAACAAGATGCTTCCGTGACGGGATGTTTTCCGTGCTTATTCACACTTTGCACCAATCTCAGAAGTCCAGAGTGTCTGCTCCGTCACTTATTCCCATCTACCTCAATTTGATGACAAATACCGCCAGAACAGTTTATCTACCGGCGTACGATTGGAGTTTTTTGGGCGAGTACCAGAGAATGTTGGCTCGGTTCGGCCACATTTTGAATAAATTTGGGGCTCACCATGTGGTGGAGGGAGAAACGTGGTCGTTTGTGCAAAAAGAATACGGCCAGCTCGTGATTTTTTGCCAGAAGGCGTTGACTTCGTACATCCCCGAGGTAAATGGCTCGTTGGACAATATTCACTACCAAGAAGAGCTTTTTTTTCACATATTCCACAGGTGGACATGCGTGCAACCGTCGAGGTTGCTAATGGTGAATAAGAAGTCGGATCCGTTGGAGAAAATCCTCAATTTGTTCAGCAGGTTGTTTCGCCGTGGCTTATACGCTGTGATGCCGCAGATGAGGTTTTTTTATCTACGGGACTTGGACAGTCCGTTGTTGCTAGATGTGTTTGTTGCTCACGAAGATAACGAGGTTTTCGGCGAGCTTGACGATCCTGGTCAGCTCTGTGTGGACCAGGCTCTCTACAATATGTTTAAGGAGGAATTGAAAACGTTGGCGGCGTACGCTACTCGTGTGCTCACCTTCTTCAAGATCCGGATGGCCATCTTATACCGCAATCTTGTCCACAACGGGAAGGGTCGAAGTCTATATCCCATCTTGAATGTTATCGAGTGGAGGAACACCATCACCGATATCAAGTACGCCCGTGATGAATTCAATGAACGAGTCGGGGTTCGTGAGTATCCAATTCACTCTTTCAACACCACCTACATCCTGCCGCAACACTATCCGCAAATTCTGGATCCAGAAGATCCGGCAATGGGTTTTCGTGCTCCGCAGCCCGTTGACAGCGGTCTCGAAGTGGATCTTTTAAGCTTGAAACCCCATGGATTGCTTGGGATGGATGCAGCTCCGGGCCTCTAGGCCCGCATTCATAGAAATATCATGATTGGACGATTAAAACGAGTAGAAGGGCGTTTTTGATGCTTGAACATTGGCCCATTCGAGGATGGGCTCCGCTGATCATAATATATTCGTATGGTATGGAGCTTTTTTTCCCAACAATCCACATACGTCATCAACTACTTCCTCAGGTTTCCAACAACACGATAGAACGGAGTCTTGAATGAATATCTAAAGAGCAGTACCTAAAGTGGAGTTCGCCCATCCCTCTGGAGAATTGGGAGCAAATAATCCTCAGTCCAATTGGTATCGAGATTCGACTAGGACAAGTATCATTCATTTCATTCCGGGAGAAAATATTAGCGGCCAGAAATGTGGACAAGGTCAATATCGGCAAATAAGAATTCGTTTGGATATCTAGATGAGTCCGTTGCCGCTCTGAAATCCCATCACCAAGATATGTAAGGATTTCGTTGTGAAATGGGCACCGCCGGCAAGTATAGCCGCAGAGTTAATTTGAAGTCCACAATTTCATCAACAATGCAAGGATAACCACCATCAGGACCAGTGGCAAGTGGAAACAGAAGAATAAAAAATGTTCTTGTGCCTACATGTCTACTAGCAACCTTGAGTGTACCATTGAAAACATGAGTGATGCAACGATAAGAGGTACGATATGTGAGAAGCGTCGGGCACCATCGTTCATGGTTACCAATAGAAAGACACTGAATAATATTCGCTTGGCTTGCTGCTTTTGTGGATCTTTCGGCCAACAGTGGCTCGATTGAGCAACATAAGCCGACAAGAAGGGAAAGCCCCCGAAACACCTTACACTAAACTATAAAAATAACCACAGGCAACTACGACTGTGCCAAGAAAAATCCACAGACAAGAAAACTTAAGTCTGCCAAATCCCATTTCCCCCGAATCCCCCCAATTCCATTTCCCTTGGCCCCACCACTATCACATCAAACATGCAGGTCCTCCAACTCTTCTCTTACCAATGGACGAAGAACACCGTGCAATCGCAGCTACGCTACATTCGTTTTTCACATTCAACCAATGGCAGCACGGCCAAGTGTTGAAGCCCAAGTCAATAAAATGGAGTCTGCTCACCGCGGAAGAGAAGCTGCTTCTCGATTTTTATCCGCTTTTGTTGCGAGATTTGGACCAATGTATCAGCATTAACCGCCACTTCACAGAACAATTGGCGGTATCTGCTGCTCAGGATTGGGGAATTGATATTGACCCTTCCCTGTGGGCGCCAGCTTCCTATTCTGACTACGATAAAGTGCGATCGACGCTTCTTCAATTTGCTAGAGAATGGAGCAGCGACGGTGCCCCGGAACGAACCCAAACGTTTGGGCGGATAATCGACAAAATTTGCGAGTTCTACAATGAGGATATTCGCCACAACGTACGAGTACTAGTGCCAGGATGTGGGTTGGGACGCATGGTTTTCGAGCTTGTCAAGCGGGGGTTTCGCACCCAGGGAAACGAGGTGAGCTACCACATGTTGCTTGCGCTGGGATACGTGCTCAACCGCATGTCCATGCCTAATGCCCACACCATCTTCCCCTACATCCACCGGCTGTCGCACTTGGCGCGACGCTTGTACCAGGTGAGACCGGTGCAGATACCCGACGAGAGCGCCATGTCGATCTTCAGCGGGGACCCGCAGGCAGACGCAGAGGTTGGTGAGCTCATGTCCATGGCAGCAGGGTCGTTTGTGGATCTCTATGGCCCGCCGGGGTTGGCCGAAAGCGACACCTACAGCACAGATGCAGCCGCCTCTCAGTTCCGGACAGAGAACGCCGGCCATTTCGAGGTGGTGGCCACCTGCTTTTTCTTGGACACCGCCACCAACATCATTGACTATTTGAAGGCCATCCACCACTGCCTCAAGGATGACGGGGTGTGGGTGAATGTTGGGCCTCTCCATTGGCATTTTGAGGGCGACCTGACGACATCGATGGTGAAGAAAGTGATGGAACCCGGCAAGCCGCCCCAGGACGTGGTAACCACTATGGAGGGGATGGAATTGTCGAGAGAAGAGCTTTTTGTGCTCATGGACAAAATTGGGTTTGTGGTGGACCACCACGAGTCGGGTATTCTGACAACCTACAGTTGCGACACTAGGGCGTTGCTGAACTTTAAATATAACGCTGAATTCTGGGTTGCTCGCAAACGGACCGATAAAGCGAAGACGGCAGCGTCGGCCGGCAACTAGCGAGCTGACGTGCCGCCAATACGCGATGGTTTCGGGCCCAAGTATTTTTAGGCGTAGTGGTTGGCCCAAATTAGGACGCCGGGGTTGTCCAGAAGCATTTGGTTGGAAGAGATTTGGCCACGGTGCTGGCGTGCGTTTTACTCCAAAGATTTTTCCATGGAGGCTATTTGTGCGGGATGACCGACGCGAATGAGCATAGGAAAACAATTAGCGATGGTATACATATTCTTATAGACTGGGAATTCTCCATTGAACATATTCTCCGTACAGCTGGCCAAAAATATCGATGTAGAAAAGATTTAGAAGGATAAGTGGATCGCGAAAAGCAAACAGGGATCAAATTAGCGATTTGCGTTTCTAGAATCACACGTCACCGTCACTGCTATATTTCTGGAACGAATTCGCCCTTACTGCAGCCACTGCGATAGTTTTGTCCAATAGAATGTTCAGCAATTATTAAATAGGGAATAGTTATATTTTTCCGAATGGCACCTTCTTCCAAACCATGACCTCCGACATTTTAACGTGATTGCCTTCGTAATTGCCATTCGAAAATTTGGCCAGCAAGATCTAGTAGAGGTTAGAAATACCCGTCATGTCACTAACAATCTTCATTGATTATTGGAGCGAAGAGTAGTTTGGGTAACGTGGGGCCTATTCCAGAACAGGTAAGATATAGAAAAAACGACGAGTGATACTCAGGGTTTAGATCTAGATGAATAATAGACTTAGAAGCAAGAATTTAGGTACGATGAATGTATCATAAAATATCCTTTAAGAAATTTATTTAATGGAAAGTCACCTAAAAAGGAAGCATTGTAAAGTGAGGCCATGCTGGCACCGGAGATGGAACATGGAGCCTTCTGTCAAAAGGTACATATTCTGAAACGCCAGGCAATGTGTGCGGTCATCCACAAATCTTGTCGGCCGATCTCCAGTTTCATCGAAGGTACGGCGAAAATGCTGTTGCTTGACATTAACATGCATTTACATAACCGAGATGAAGCAACTTTATCCCATCCTTAACCATGTTCTCAATAACAAGAATGACAACCTTGGCGCAGATGCCCTTGGCCACAGCCTGTTGATGCGTACAACCATTGCTTGCACAGCATAATAGCCTGCATGATGCATGATGCAAAACATCTGCAATGTCAGGCAAGCCGTGCTGCTGGACAATTTAACCGATCACAAAAGAGCATTATTGCTTAGATGGTAGTTACCAATAGTTTGCAAGCAATTTCAGCCGTTTCCATGATGCTCACAAGCAACCATGCACGTCTGAATTACTTGCATGCCTACATCGTAACCATGCGCGATTTGATCCACTGTCCGCAGGATCTAAAACAACCCCAGGACTGCAGTCATATTTAAGTGCGGAGATGTCGAGCTGTTAAACAGTGACAACTTTTTATCAAGTCCGAGTTTGCAGATGCTGAGGGAAATCTCTTGTTGCTTGTCGTCTTTTATTATGCACGAGCAGGTAACATTGTGTCTAATATTGTGATTCACCAAAACGCCGTGGCGGAGTTGGAACAGCTAACCCCGCTGCCAGCTTTTCCATTTTCTCTGAATTGAGAGGTAGATTCCCTTGAATTGAGAAGTAGGTCTCTGAGTTGTGCTGTATATTCTCCTCAATCAGCGTGACTTGACATGGAAGAGTTGGCCGCAGATAGGTAGATTATAGAGACATACAACAATTGGAAACTCGCAATTCTTGGTTAGAACCCTTCAATTGATGTTGTCTTGAACACCTTGTTGATGGTCAGCGGGGTCGGCTCTATTCCATGTCTTTTTTTAGATTAAGCTTCGGATTCTGTCATGCGCCAGTCAACGTCTAATTTACGAGAATGCACATGTAGTGAAGCTCACCGATTGTGCTTATTATGAATGTGGGCCATGAATTCCACTGCGAGAAGATTAGAGAAGGTCCGGAGTTTTGTGGGGTGAGAATTGCAGATATTTGTAATCCGTGGGTGCGGTAAGAAATGCAGAACTACACATGAACCTGTGATTCAACCATGAGGAGGAATGCTGGCCATGGGAGAGAATGACTTCTGGCTATTCAGTCTGTAAGTTGATAGCCCATCATCTGAGAATTGATTATCATTAGCTATTCATCGACATGTAATTCATGGGCGTTTTTTAGGGATGATCCCACTACAACTTTGATTCACACACGAAATTAGCTGACAAACCCACGAGGGATCTAACAAAGGCATAGAAGCCAAAAATAATGCTGACGTAGGGCCACTGTTAGATAGTTTACTTCTTGCTCTGGCACATGTACTTGTACCCTCCACATAGGCAACATGCGCCGTCAACTATCAATTTCCACGGATACATTCTATCTCAGATATCCAATTCTTTATCATTTGGTCAAAATATTCATCCACAAAAGAATCATCTTGTTTCCAATGGAGTACAAAAGCGACGAATAGAAAGAATGAAAAGCAATTGAAGAGAAAATGAAAGCAATCATATCCTCCCAATCTACTCCGAGAAAGAACCTAAATCACATGCCATTCACATCTACTCAATAAATCTCATTCACTATACATTATCTGATTCGCACACATCCTTCTGATTCGCACTTCCACCATCCTCTCTCCCAAAGTCCTCCAAACTCCGCGGTCGTGCACCAACCACAAGCCCACCAACCCACCAGGACCTCCCAATCCCCTAACACCACATTATCTAACTGCTACAACATCAACTAAGGTGCTGTCTACCACACTAATCGCCGCATTCCGCGCATTTCTAGATTATTTCCCCCATTTCTCCCTTCCATGAGTTTCCCCTCTCCCGCAACTTCCGTCAAACTAGTATTACTCGGCGAAGCCGCCGTGGGCAAATCTTCACTAGTATTGCGGTTTGTGAGTAACGACTTTCATGAAAACAAAGAACCCACTATTGGCGCCGCTTTCTTGACACAGAAATGCACCATTGGTGACCGAACCATCAAGTATGAGATCTGGGATACCGCCGGACAAGAAAGATTTGCCTCTTTGGCTCCAATGTATTACAGAAACGCCCAGGCTGCGTTGGTTGTTTACGATATCACCAAGCCTGCATCGTTTATCAAGGCTAGACACTGGGTTAAGGAGTTGCACGAGCAGGCCTCCAAGGATATTACTATTGCTCTTGTAGGAAACAAGTACGACTTGGTATCGGACGAAAATGACTCCGACGACTCGTTGCGTAAAGTGAGTGTTGATGAGGGTCGTGCGTTGGCCGAGGAGGAAGGGCTCTTGTTCTTTGAAACCTCCGCCAAGACGCTGTACAATGTGAACGAGGTTTTTGTTGCCATTGGAAGCAAGATTCCCGAGCTGAAGCCGGTGGTGGAGGAGTCGCGTCCTGCCGAGGGCGGACGTATTGACTTGAGTGGGTCTGGACTGCGTCCGGCTGGCTCTGACTGTGCATGTTAAGGTAAATATATGTGATACTGGGTGTACGAGAATGTATCGTGCGACCTTGAGGTCCAGCCCTGAACAACCCTGACGAATCTCGACCTGAACAATCTTGACCCGTGGAGCATTTCAATTATTTTACCTTCAGAAGAGATTGCTGATATCTGATATTTTTCCTCCGTTTCCTCCGTTTCGTTTTATCCATTTATGACCACAATTCCTCTCTGGGTCACGTGCGTGCCTGTCAAATTATATGTCCAACTTCTGCAGCGACTTCCGGATATTACATCATGGCTAAACTCACCGTCGCCTACATCCCAGAGCACTTCTCTACCCCCCTCTTCTTTGCTCGTGATCAAGGTTTCTATGCCGAGAGAAATCTCGAGGTGGAATTCGTTCCTGTGATTGAAGGTTCGGGAAGACTCATCAATCTTCTTAATGAAGGTGCAATTGACATCGCGGTGGGCTTAACCGAGGCATTTGTCGCCGATATTGCGAAGGGCAATGACAAGTACAGTGTTGTGGGAACCTACGTGGAAAGTCCCCTCTGCTGGGCCATTTCTACTGGCAAAGATAGAGATTTTAGCAATACTAGCGATTTGGCTGGTAAGGCGATCGGAGTTTCCAGAATCGGCTCGGGCTCATATGTCATGTCTTATGTCTTGGGCATGCAGCTGAAATTCCCTGTTCCGTACTTCCGTGAGTTTCCTATCTTGCACAACTTCCAGAATTTGAGAGATGCGGTCAACCAGAAGTATACCAACGAAAACGGACAACAGGTGGACGCAGATGCGTTTATGTGGGAGCACTTCACCTCGAAAAAGTACTACGATTCTGGCGAAATCAAAAGAATTGGCGAGATCTACACACCTTGGCCATCTTGGGTTGTTACTGTCAACCAGAAGGTGTTGGACGCACGGAAAGCTGATATCCAGGGATTTCTTGCGGCTGTCAAGAAGGGAATTGCTTACTTTTTGCAAAATCCAGAAGCTGCCGTAGACCACATCCTGACCAATTTGAACTACTCTGCCGAAGATGCCCGTGAGTGGTTGAAGACAGTCGAATTCAATGAGCAAATTGGTCTGAAGGAGATTGAATGGGATCGCGCGGTGAAGAATACTGCTTCCGTGTTGAAGGTTGCTGGAGTGTTGACTGGGTCTGAAGATGAGATTGACTCGAGTTTGAAGGCTCAGATCACTTCAGTTTTGGAGTAGATTTAGGACTGGAGAACAGGAATCGAATAGATGGATAGAGAAAGAGGAGTAGGAGACAATTACTATAATGGTCAGCTCTCAATGGAATTTTTAGGAACAAGGCCCAGAATACAAATCTGTCCAAAAAGCAAACTGGAATGTATGTCAAGCTTTCGAAATTGTCTCCGTAAGCCCGGATAGCGATTCTTTAACCCCGAAAACTGTACTGATTAAATATCCAGGTCCGCATACTAGACCGCTCCAAACATCAAAACACAATTTTACAGCATGCTCATCCTGGTGATTCAATATACGATTGCGAATCTAAGTTATTCTATGCGCATAGTCTCTTGAAAGACTCATGAATTCCGCACACCCGAGAATGCAATCCGGAACCAACTCCAACGGCGTTAGGTGCTACTCATAAGCAGTTTGACGGAACCTTGCCTCGAGGGAAGAGACATAGAATACTCCATTCTGGCCCTTGGAAATAACCTAGATCTACGTCAACGCCGATCCAGCCACATTTCGTCAAAAAATACCGTTTAAATGGCTCGGTGATTACCGAGAAGCTGATTCAAATACCTGCACGGACTTCAGACATTGCATGTTCTCCCAACGGAATGACTCCGATTAATATTCTGGGCTTGACTCTGGTTTAGGGATATAAGAATACGCTTGCCCTGACGAAACCTTTGAATTCAAATCTATTTGTGGTAATTGCAGAAAATACAACTTCGTGACTATTGATTTTTGCTCATTCTAACTTCCTCACTGATAAGATGCTCTATTCCTCGCTTGATAACGTTCTGGTTCTTGCACCAGTGTCTGACAAGGCAGAGTACGATTCTGGTACCTCCCAAGCTGACATTTTGACTAAGTCGGCTCTTTCATTTGTGGTGATGCTTCATCGTGCTTTCAACTCCACTAGAGAGGAATTGCTTGAAAACAGACAGAAAGTCCAAGCACAACTTGACGCTGGCAAACCTCTCGAGTTCTTGAAAGATGCTGATCTTGTCAAGATCAGAGAGAACCCAGAATGGATCGGAGCAATTCCCGGTTTAGGTTTGGCCGACAGAAGAAGTGAAATTACTGGGCCTCCAGAACGTAAAATGGTGGTCAATGCCTTGAACACTCCGGTCAAGACCTATATGTCCGATTTCGAAGACTCCTCGTCGCCAACTTGGCTCAACGTCATCAATGGACAAGTCAACTTGTACGATGCCGTCAGACACAATGTGGATTTCGTTCACGATGATACCGGAAAGACATACAGAGTCAACAGAAGTCCTGGCCGTCATATTCCTGTGATCATTGTTAGACCTAGAGGTTGGCACATGGTAGACAAGCACATCTTGGTTGATGGCGAGCCAATTTCGGCGTCGTTGCTTGACTTCGGTCTCTATTTTTTCCACAACGTGAACCAGCTGCTCGCCAATGGCCATGGACCATACTTCTACTTGCCCAAGATGGAACACCACTTAGAAGCCAAGTTGTGGAATGACATTTTCAATGTTTCCCAGGATGCGTTGAGTATTCCTCGTGGAACGATTCGTGCTACTGTTCTTATTGAGACTCTTCCTGCTGCTTACCAGATGGAGGAAATCATCTACCAATTGAGGCACCACAGTGCCGGTCTTAACTGCGGACGGTGGGACTACATCTTCAACACCATCAAGAGATTGAGAAACGACAAGTCCAAGATTCTTCCTGACCGAGGATTGGTCACCATGAAAGTTCCATTCATGAAAGCATACTGTGAGAGACTCATCAACGTTTGTCACAGAAGACAAGTTCATGCTATGGGAGGAATGGCTGCACAAATTCCTATCAAGAATGACGTGGAAGCCAACAATATTGCCATGGCAAAAGTTGAGGCCGATAAACTCCGTGAAGCCACCATGCATTATGATGGAACCTGGGTTGCACATCCAGCATTGGCCCCAATTGCCAATGGCGTTTTCAACCGTCTTATGCCCACTCCTAACCAGATCCATATTATTCCACAAGAGAACGTCAGTGCCGCTGATCTCTCCAACACTGCCATTGAAGGAGCTCAAATCACCACCAATGGAATTAAAGAGAACTTGTACATTGCGCTCTGCTACATGGAATCGTGGATCAGAGGAATTGGCTGTGTTCCAATCAACAACTTGATGGAAGATGCAGCTACTGCTGAAGTTTCCAGACTCCAATTGTACTCTTGGGTGAAACATGGGGTAGTTTTGGCCGACACCAACGAGAAGGTTACTCCAGAATTGACACTGAAGCTTTTGGATGAAGAGACGGAAAAACTTCAGAAGCAGTTTGGAGGCAAGTTTGAGGTGGCAGCCAATTACTTGAGACCAGAAATCCGTGGTGACAGTTTGGCGGAATTTTTGACTACGCTTGTTTACGACGAGATTGTTACTGTTGGCGAGGCCGTTGACCTTACCACATTGAAGGACTAGATAGGAAGATATTGATTGGTTTGGAAGATATTTCTGGGTATTAGAAAATATATATAGGTTGGAAATTTCAATTAAATGTACCATGTTGCAACCATAGCTAGTATTGGAGAAATGTGGTAGTTACGACCCACTGGCACCAAGGTGTACAGGCAATGTGGGAACCTCATGGCAAGTCTAAAAATGGATGCAATAAAGGAAACTCGTAAAGTATATTGCTCTAGGGCATTCTGAAAGTGAAAATGAAAACGAAACACAATGAATGGTCAACAATCATTTTCTTCCCAATAGCAAAGTAAATTCTCAACTCCAGTCCAAACCCTAATTCGCACTTCTAGACATCGTCTATTTCTCTCGGGTCATGCGGAAGATGCAGCACTAGGTGTGGGATATAGAGCCCTTGACGTGCAAGGACCGACAAGAATAGCCAATTTATTCTTCTACCGGGGACGGTTTCTTCAGCTTCGTTCTATATTTTCCCGTCTTTCGTTCCCATTTACATTCTCTGGTTTGTTCCAATCTAAAGAGAGACATCTGGACACCCGTGCACCACCACCCCAGATTATGGCCCATCTGATTCCAACATTCCATGTATCGGGAATACTTCCAAACAAGGTCGTTCAGATTGCCAGCTCCACGCTCCACCACCTCAAGCGACTCATGATCATATTGCCGCCGTTTCTCACCCTCTCCACTGCCCAGAGAAGGGCCCGTTTCAACGAACTTTCCCGCATCTGCGATCAACATCTTGAAGAAGCATATTCTCAGGTGCCCAAATCTCCGTGGAGCATCGAAACCGCAGTGGCCACCAAGTCCAGACCTCGTAATAGGTATCTGAATGTATTTCCGTGGGACCGGACCCGTGTGGCGCTTCCTGTGACGGGGAAAAATGGCTGGGACTACATCAATGCTTCGTGGGTCAATCTTTCTCCTGAAGCTCGATACATTGCCGCCCAGGGACCACTCCGGGGCACAATTCATCACTTCTGGGCCATGTGCTTTGATCAGGCAATCAATCTGGGCTCGGATACCGTTGTTATTGCCATGGTGACGCCGCTAGTAGAGATGGGGAGAGAAAAGTGCAACAAGTACTGGCCATCGCAGAATCACAGCCACTGGGACTTGTCTGAGGCGTTGCAGCGAGACGAGATTGCTCCTGGAAAGTTGACGGTCAACTGGATTGGCGAAGAGTTGCATAATGATGGATTTACAGTCACGACGTTGAGCCTACAGAGTGGTGACATCTCCAAGAAGGTGTTGCACTTCTACTATGAGGGGTGGCAGGATACGAAGGTTCCAGATGCTGTAGAGCCGCTCATTTCTCTTTCGGAGGAGATTGCTGCGGTTAGGGCCGAATACCCCAGAGTGGTTCCAATTGTTCATTGCTCTGCTGGAGTAGGACGGACGGGAACTTTTATAGCGATTGACTACTTGCGCCACTTTTCCAATCCCTTTGACTGCACTTCGGTGGATCCTGTGCTTGATCTTGTGAAGGAATTGCGTGGCGAGCGTATGATGATGGTGCAAACTGAGCATCAGTATGTGTTCTTGTACGAGGTGTTGACTCGGATGTACAAGGAACGGAAGACTAAGAATTAATGAGAGGGTGTGGCCTAGTAATTAATAAAGCATGAACTGCCCAATTAATATGAGCAACTAATACAAGGCATGGAGGTAATTGTGGTAGATTGTGCATTTGCTATTGATTGTCCCTTATCCTATAGTCACTCACAAGACATTCAGGGTGGCAAGGATGCTATGTATTAGCATTGTATTGATCGGTCTGGAGTTTCGACCGGGTTCAGACCAAAGTGATTTCCTCTGTAGTACTCCATAAGAGTACAAATGTGAAGCATTGCCATTTTACAAATAATACTTCCGTTCCATATTGAAAGGTCAGGACAACGATCTAAAACACATGCAAGTTACGATCAAATACCCAACCTGGTTGCACTGCTTGAAATGTATATTATAATTTAAGTATGAGAAAGAACTGTAGCGTTTAGAAATTGTATAGGTGGAATAGCAGCTTGGAAAGGGCTTGGGTGTCTATGGTTCACGGTATTTTCGTGTAATGTTGACCTTGTAGTTGAGTGGACGCTCAATGGGGGAGGGTCACTCAGTTATTGGAGATCTGCAATGAGAGCTAAATTAATGTTGGGAGTACAGATTTGACCAGACATATACCTGTTTCATCTAGGATACTACTGGGACATCTGGATATAAAGGATGTACTGGACTAGGTAGGTATTGGTGAGCTTACTCCAAACTCTTAGTCCAAGATATTTCAATTCCTTCCCAGCCCAAACAATTGACTACCATCTTAAAGCATGACCTTCATCTCAAACGTGTCATCTCAAATCATCGCTTTACAATATAATAATGAGTATCAGTTCTTTCTGAAAAAATACTCAAACTAGTTGAATGTCTTCAAAGAAAGGTTCCCGCGGTACCAATTTCTCCCAGCATAGATCATTTAGATACCATACCACGGAAAACACTACAGACTCTATATTATTGAATTGGAGATTCAGCGATTCGACCCTCCATTTATACAAATGCAACCGAACTACATTTTTACTTGTTCCAGAATTCGTAGTCTCGATACCTCACAATTCCAACAGTCAATTGACCTAGAAAATATGACTCCAGAGATCATCGCTTCTGGACCCTCTATGCCATATACTCCCTTAATTCTCCGCAAATTACAATTATTCTCACCTTCTACTCTGTTAGGTCACATTTCCTGACATAGACTCATTACCTCATACTTCACACCGGATGTACCACACCTCAGTTGCCCATACTAGGGCATTACCTTCTGCCCAACACTACAGAAAAATGGTCCACATCCACACTTCCCATATCCTGTATTCTCCAATCATTTTCTCCTTCAACCATTTCCATCTCAAATGTTTCCCTCTCAAATGTTTCCCTCTCAAAATGTTTCCCTCTCAAAATGTTTCCCTCTCAAAATGTTTCCCTCTCAGAATGCCAGTTTCCTATCTCTTCATCTCATCTCTGGCTGCAACGCCCTGCACACTTTCGCACACATTTTTTTTGGGGCCACGGATGGATCTCGCACGTGACACGTCATCTCTATCCAAATGACCCAATCAAACCACACACAAAAATGGGCCAAAGACGCTGAAACGCCGCCACAACACCCATCACAGCCAATTATATCACCCTCACAATTTTCCCCAATATTAATCAGTCCCAACCACCCAAAACGGACACCCCCAGGCTCGGCGTATATCTGAGACCACTTGTCTGCACTCCACCCGCTCCTCCTGGTGCACGGATGCCGGCCCTGAAAATTTTTCGCCCATTTTTTCCCATTTAAATCCTCTCTTTCCCATCTTTTTCCCACCACTACAACAAAAAAATGGCTGACGGTGTTTTCCAGGGTGCTATCGGTATCGATTTGGGTACCACTTACTCGTGTGTTGCTACTTACGACTCGGCTGTCGAGATCATCGCCAACGAGCAGGGTAACAGAGTTACTCCATCTTTCGTTGCTTTCACCGCCGAGGAGAGATTGATTGGTGATGCCGCCAAGAACCAGGCTGCTTTGAACCCAATGAACACTGTGTTCGACGCCAAGCGTTTGATTGGTCGTGGTTTCGACGACGAGTCTGTCCAGAAGGACATCAAGACCTGGCCATTCAAGGTTGTCAACGAGAACGGCAACCCATTGATTGAGGTTGAGTATTTGGAGGAGACCAAGACCTTCTCTCCTCAGGAGATCTCCGCCATGGTTTTGGTGAAGATGAAGGAGATTGCTGAGGCCAAGATCGGCAAGAAGGTTGAGAAGGCCGTGGTGACCGTTCCAGCATACTTTAACGATGCCCAGAGACAGGCCACTAAGGATGCCGGTGCCATTGCCGGCTTGAACGTTTTGCGTATCATCAACGAGCCAACCGCCGCCGCCATTGCCTACGGTTTGGGTGCTGGTAAGTCCGAGAAGGAGAGACACGTTCTTATCTTCGACTTGGGTGGAGGAACCTTCGATGTCTCTTTGTTGAACATCACCGGAGGTGTTTTCACCGTCAAGGCCACCGCCGGTGACACCCACTTGGGAGGTCAGGACTTTGACACCAACTTGTTGGACTTCTTCAAGGCCGACTTCCAGAAGAAGACTGGCCACGATATCTCTGGTGACGCCAGAGCTTTGAGAAGATTGAGAACCGCCTGTGAGCGTGCTAAGAGAACTCTTTCTTCCGTCACCCAGACCACCGTCGAGGTTGACTCGTTGTTTGAGGGTGAGGACTTCTCTGCCAACATCACCAGAGCCAGATTTGAGGACATCAACTCTGCTTTGTTCAAGTCTACTTTGGAACCAGTTGAGCAGGTGTTGAAGGACGCCAAGCTCGGAAAGGCAGGTGTCGATGAGGTTGTTTTGGTTGGAGGTTCCACCAGAATCCCAAAGATCCAGAAGTTGTTGTCTGACTTCTTTGACGGTAAGCAGTTGGAGAAGTCCATCAACCCAGATGAGGCTGTTGCCTACGGTGCTGCTGTCCAGGGTGCTATCTTGACCGGTCAGTCCACCTCCGAGGACACCAAGGACTTGTTGTTGTTGGATGTCATCCCATTGTCTTTGGGTGTTGCCATGCAAGGTAACGTGTTCGCTCCAGTGGTTCCAAGAAACACCACCGTGCCAACCATCAAGAGAAGAACCTTCACCACCGTCGCCGACCACCAGACCACCGTGCAGTTCCCAGTTTACCAGGGTGAGCGTGTCAACTGTTCCGAGAACACTTTGTTGGGTGAGTTCGACTTGAAGAACATCCCACCAATGCCTGCTGGAGAGCCAGTGTTGGAGTCCATCTTCGAGGTTGACGCCAACGGTATCTTGAAGGTCACTGCCGTCGAGAAGTCCACCGGTAGATCGGCCAACATCACCATCTCCAACTCCATCGGTAGATTGTCCACCGAGGAGATTGAGAAGATGATCTCTGACGCTGAGAAGTTCAAGAACGCTGACGATGCTTTCGCCAAGAGACACGAGCAGAAGCAGAAGTTGGAGGCTTACGTTGCCTCTGTTGAGTCCACTGTCACCGACCCAGTGTTGTCTGCTAAGTTGAAGAAGTCCGCTAAGGACAAGATCGAGGCTGCTTTGTCTGATGCCTTGCAGGCTTTGGAGATTGAGGAGTCTACCGGCGATGACTACAGAAAGGCTGAGTTGGCTTTGAAGAGAGCCGTCACCAAAGGTATGGCCACCCGTTAAGCATAGAGAATGATAAGCTAATTCTGTACAAAAAAAATCATTTTGCCGTTTGTTTATTATACTTTGGGAAAGAAATATCAATTATAATGTGATGTAGATGTGGACAACGGTTCCATTCATATTCAATCATTCTCTTACCGTTTTTTCTCTTATCCGTTATACTCGATTGATTAATTTCATGGGATTCTTCTCCATCCTTTGTATTTCTGCTCTGTTTACTCGTCCAAAATATAATTCCCCAACTTATCCATCTTCAAATTGCTGGATCTTGCCGAGATTGCTTCAATGATCTTCTCGTTTTCCTCATTATCGTCCTCCTCCTTTTCTTCGAAATCATCATCAAAGTCTTCCTCACTATATTCATCGTCGTCTTCGTCGTCTTCGTCGTCTTGCGATTCCACTTCAGACAAGTCATCTTGTTCATCGTCTTGTTCATCTTCGTTCAAATCAAGACCTCTCATTCCTTGAACTGCACTCTCCAAATCACGGTCTCCCTTGTCCTTCTTCTTGGTCCATCCTGACGCCTTGACCTCACCGTCCAATTCCTTGATTCTCTTAACATCTCGCTTGAAATTAGGATATGCATACTTGTAACCTTCTCCATAGCCATCCGTATCAAGCATGGACGCATCGTGCTCTGGCTTGTAGCTAAATTTCTTCTCAAAAAACGTCTTGATTCCTTGCACGTCTCTGTCGAAATAGAACTTAGCGTCTGTGTGTTCAATGGAGACACACTGGGGGAAATCAATCACCACAAAGTCAAATTCATAGCCGTCTCTCTGGGCATCCTCGCGAATAATGATGTTGAACTCATTGAAGTCACAGTGGATCAACCCGTGGTTGGCCAATTTCACAATGAAATTCATCAAGTCCGAATATAACTTCTTGTAAGAAGGATATTTCTTCATGTGTTTCATCGGGTATCCTTTGATCCACTCCATCATCACGCAGTGTCTGGAGTAGTCATATGGAGTGGGCACAATAAAGCCGTTGTCGTGCAAAATGGTCATGAACTGGTATTCTTTCTCTGCTGCCAAACGACTCAAATACATCCAGTTGGAAGTATTTCGGTTCTTCAAGTAGTCTCTGTTGTTTTTCACAGTCTTGAAAGATGTTCTTCCCAACCGATGGATCTTCAACACCTTCTGATTTCCCAGCGGATCACTTACGGCATAAATGTCCGATTCCTTTCCAACTCCGATGGTGGAGCCTACTGAGTATAAGGTGCTTCTATTAAACATCAGTTTGAGTGCAAGGTAGTCGTAGCCTGAGTAGGAGATTCTGAAACCGTCGTACTTTGCATTTCTGAGTCTCGACACCAACTTGAGTTTGGCCAAGTCGCCTAATGCTCTGTTGGTGGCTGATGGTGATTTCAATCCTCCGATGGAGTGAATCATTTGGGTGGGGACCAACTGGTGATTTCTGGATCCGAGCTCGATGGCCTGAAGCACACGGAAGTCGTCAGCGGTAAGATACCGCATGTGAGATGTGTCCAACTTCATATTTTGTGGAACGCTTTCTGTTTTCTGTCGGTTCTTAGTGCCTGTTCAAATTCGTAAAAGTGAAAATGGTGATGGCCTGCGCTATAGTGTGCACACCTACATCGAAGTCAATCTATATACACATTGTAGATCAACATCCATATCTACAGATCTACATCTATAGTGTAATCTCATAGTACGTATGTTCTCGAAAAAGAGATACAATCGTAAGAAAGGCACTCGGCGACATGTTCGTCGGACCTCCAAAAAGAACAGAATCCTACGGCCCCCACCACTTACCTCAATGGAGGGACCAGTGGAGAAACCGATTTTTGACGCATCCGGATTGCTGGTGTATCTGTGGCAATATCTTGCGCCCAGTATGGCCAAACCTGCTCCTTCAACCCTCAAAGCGCCTCCATCTCTTCGCCAATTGTGTGCGTACCACGTTGCACAAAATGCCGATGCACTATCGTCTGAATACCTTAAACTGGCGCCTTGGACATGCTGGGAATTCGTATGGAAACAGATTTTGGCATTGGGTAAAGACTCTCCTGACTTGTTCAGAATGTTCGCCAGGGAATTCCACCATCATCAGTCGTTTTGGTGCCACCAGCTGTCTTTTGGCTATCTGAACGAACTTGATCTTGATATCAGGGCGCAGGCGCTCGAATGGGGATTAATCCCCGGAAAAAGAAACCACCGGATGGATAACGTTTTCAGCAATGTGTCCGTGGCGGATTTGACTGCATTTGTGGCCAAATTGGACTGTTCGGTGGTGGCAGAATGTTCTCAGTTGGAGTTCACAACTCCCCAGTTAATTTCGGTCGCCTGCCTTCCAAATCTTGTTGCACTAGACTTGTCTGGTAATAAATTGGTCGATGATCAGTTTCTCTACACGATTCGGCTGTGTCTTCTAGGTCGGAACTTGAAGTTGCAGATCTTGCGCTTGAGCTCATGTGAGAATGTCTCCAAACGTGGAATTGCCAGCTTATTTGAGAATGAGTCGATTTCACTTTGCTACGTTGAGACTGATATCAATATGATCTCCAAGTCGAGTTTTGCACTGAAATTTCTGGATATTCCACCAAGAACAGATCACCGTCCTGTCCCCAACACTAAATGGAAGCTATTGAGCGAAGCTGTTCCGTCCACACTGCAAGTGGCACACTATTCTTTGCCATACAAACTTCACTACCTACTGAGAAACATAGACTTGGTCGGTGTTCATTCCATGATCTGGGATATTAAGATTTTCCCTGAAACTATAGATATGATGCACCCAAAAAGTGCTGCCGATAGTTACGAGTCATCTTGGGCTAAGCGATTAAGATCAGCTCGAACGAGGTCAGCTTACGTCCCGTACTGCTATTTGAAAGATCCTGACCAGGCTATTGTTCCTGAATTGAAAGTGAAACCACCGGTGGAATCAAACTTGCCTTTTTCAAGACAGGGCACGAAGGTCCAGAAACCATCAGTCAGGAAGCCAAAACTCATCAGAGCGGACGCAAAAAGTTTCTTTGGAATATAGATGGATTTGAGCTTTTCATATAGCGTCTCAAGTGTGTATCGTGCTTCAGGAGCGGCCACCCTTCAAAATACCTAAAAGCTCATTGCGTCCGTCTGCGTTGAGAGTAGATTCAACTGTAGGTGGGCGACGACCCAATACCCGAAGGATATCTGCTCCATTATTAGGGCGAGGGTCAAGGTTTTGTTGTGCCAAACCACCTTCTGGATTGGGGGATCCATATGTATCATGATAATTTGTCGATAAAGGTTTACCTCTGTTGAGGATCAGCAACAAATGGTTTCCCTGGACATTAGTGTAGTTCTTCTGAGGTGTTGCAAGAACAACATCGGGTTCAGTATCCGGACCCTTTGCATCTTCGAAATTGTCATCAGAGTCCACGTCAAAATCATTGGCTATGCTGTTATAAATGTCGTTTTGCGATGCACTGAGTTCATCGAAATCGTCGAAGTTCTCAAAGTCCTCGAAATCTACCGGTGGGGGAGTAGGTTGCACAATCGGTTTCAGCTGCGGCGTGGTAGATTTTCTGTTCAATGTGCTCAAAATCAGATTGGCTATGCTCGTGTTCGCGGAAGACTCTCCCACTGGAGTGCTGGCGTTGTCTCCTAAAACACTCTTGAGATCTGGTGAGCCTTCCTCTCTCTTTGCAATGCGGAGAGGCTTCTTGGGTTGACTGAGAATGCTGAGCAACTCGCCTGATGCCTGTTTGTCTTCGTGAGGTTTCTGGCCATTGAGGACCTTCAAAAACTCGTTAGGGTGGGCTATTGGGCGGGCTTCGAGCTCCTCAACAATAGGATTCTTCTCCGCTGGCTTTTTGAGAAGTCCAAGCAATTCCTTTGAAGGGTCAACCTTCTTGTCTGAAGACTGTGGTGATTTTGATTTACTAGCTTGCTTTCCTCCATTAATCAAGCCGAGAAGCTCAGCTGACGCAGCAGTATTCTGTGACTTTGGATTGGCAACTTGTACTCCATTGCTCTTCTTTGTTGCCTCATTGGCAGCCTTTTCTTGGTTTGTAGGAGGCTTCTTCCCCAAAAGACCCAATAGCATAGCGGAAGCATTAACATCCAGATCACCCTTTTCTCTCCTGAGAAGTACTTTTGGAGGAGTCGCTGATTTCGTAGAAGAGGTATCGGGTTTCTTGCTGAGCATCTGAAGGAACTCGCCCGCTCTGGTATTCTTGGGATCCACTGGTTTCTTCAAAGGTCCACCTTTCAAAACAGAGAGAAGCTCCTTGGAATTGGAACCATTAGTAGGCGCATTGACTGGTTGAGGAGAAGCTGAGATCTGCTGAGCTGGTGATGGTTGCGGAATTTGCTGAGCGGGCGAAGCTTCTGGAATTTGCTGAGATTGTGAAGCCTGTGGAATCTGCGAAGGTGGAGGAAGCTGCATATGCTGTCCCTGACTAGGAAAGTAGCCGCCATTGACCTGCGGAGGGCGGAATGGCTGCATAGGCACAAACCCATTGGTAGGGGGAAAGAACTGGGGCATTTGGCCCATTCCAGCGTAGATGTTATGTAAATACTGGGGATGAGAAACCGCGGTTGGAGATCCCAGAGTGGAAGAAGGAGGCAACGCAGGCGGCTTAGCCACTCCCTGCAAGATATCAAGCAATTCTCTGCCTGCGTCAGCAGAACCGGTGGGAGCAGCAGCCAGAATACCCATCAATGCCTTCAACTTAATTTCCGCCAGTCTCATCAATTCCTCGTCACTCACCACACCCTTATTCTTATTAATCCATCTGGTCAATGGTTTCAAGAATGGATCCACAATGAAATACTTGTTTGGCGTCTCCTTGACCTGCTTGTGGAGACCCTTGATATCGAACCATCGAATCAGACCAATCTCGTTCCGCACCTCGGGCTCGAACGCATAATCTTCTGGAACATTTCTAGCCATGTAGATTTTGAAGTTCTTACCGTACACCGTTCTCTCCACAACGTCTTTCTCGTTAACATAGTCCTTGGCATCAAACCCGGTTTCCTCCCTCACTTCTCGCACCGCACACACCAAATCATCCTCATCTTTCGATATTTTGCCTCTAGGAAACGACCACAGCGATGGATGTATCCCCTGCACTAATACCACCTTCGTCATATCCTTATTGAGCAAGGCAATTCCCCTCACTGGGATAGTACTCTTATACTTTCCAAAACGAGACAATGCGTCGGCTGGATCGCCCCATTTCCAAAGTAGCGGACACTTGCTCAACAACTGGGGTGCAAACGTCTTCATTTTCATCCCTTGGAACAGCGGGTAGAGCTGTCTGATGAAATCGGTGTAAAACCATTGCGCTTCTTCTACCTGGAAGAACACCCGTTCAATGGAAGATAAATCTTCTTCGGGGCAATTGATGACGAATCTCACGAGGAGATCTTCAAGAATATGGTCGACGGTCTGGTTGGCCAAGCCGTCTCTTAGCTGTATACTCATGGTGATGATGGGGAATTCAGTAGTTGGTGAATTTTTGTATGGTGATGGAGTGCAGGTAGTGGGAAACAATAAGTGGAGGGTGTGGTGGGGATTCTGTGAATAAGAGAGATTTAGAATGATTGATTGGAGTTTGCGATTACTAGTTCCGTATGTATTTATTCTTATTGAGGAAGGTTTGTAGATGCTCTTGATTATTACTGAAGTAGTTTATCTAGCACTCTCAAGTAGTGGGATGAAGGTACAGATTGTTGGACTTCCAAAAAAGGAAGACTAAATCAAAGAAGTGATATCTTGTCTTGATATCGTCTGAACTATCGCAAACATCTATCCATCTATAGAATATCATCTTGAATATTCCCGTTCACCCACAACTATCTTCACACTGTGGCCCTACATCCGTACACCTTCACCATAATTCCCACTCCAATTCCACTTCAATATACCCAAACTACGATGCAAAGACGATTATTCTGCAGCAGTTCGGCGGCTCTCCAGCGTCTGGTTCCTCGCTTTGTCACAACATTAAAAGAAGCCTCCAAGCCGGCGTTGGAAAAAGCCCAAACCATAACTAGGCCATTTGGATTCGATAAACCAACCAAAATTGGCCAGAATCAGGGCCAGCTCTCCAACCCGTTCAGTGCATCTGCTAAAGAGCAGCGTCAAAGACAGTTAGACCATGATATTGCACATTCGCCATTCTACGAGTCGAAATCCTTCTCCAATACACAAGGAAAGATCTTTGCTCCACCAGTGTCGTATTTCAAGAAGGACAAGGCCAAGTATTTTGTTGATTTCAAAGGATATACACTCCTAAACGACAAGAGAGACTTGTACCAGATTTTAGGAGGGAGGGTGACGTTGTTGCGGGTTTTCTCCACGATTTCTGGCGAAAACTGCGCAAACACCTATGTCTCAGACTATGTCAGCGAAGATGGCTACAAAAGGCTTCAAGAGAAGTATCCCAACACACAAATTGTTGATGTAAACCTTCCCCAAAGTTGGATCAAGGGGCTTTTCGTCAAAATGGCCAAGTCCAACTTGAGAACCATCATTCCTCCTGCAAGACAGAATCTTTACTTCATCTTGCCCAATTCAATGTTTACTCTGGATATCAAGAACACGTTGAAATGTGATAATATGTGTTCTGGGTACCTTTATGTTTTGGACGAAGATGGAAAGATTAGATGGGCCACCAGTGGGTTTGCCAACGATGAAGAATGCGAAATTTTGTGGAAAACAGTGAGAGGCTTGGAAAAGGAGTTGAAGGCAGAGAAGTAGTGGAATTGTGAAAGTGAGTGGGGGCAAAAATGGGGCCATGCAACGAAATATCATATTCTTGACAGCACTAGACTACGTGGCTCCAATTGGCTCCATATTGGCTTCTCAAGATTGATCTGATTGTGTGATTGACGATTCATCTATTTTCCTTTGCATCATTGTCTCTTTCCAATTTGTCTTTTTCTTTGTCTTTCTTCAACTTTCAGTTCTGGGTGCAAATTGTCTCTGGCACTTTATTGTTACCCGCACCATGTATATAGTACCCTCAGTGTATTGTCCATTTTCATCCACTACTTCTTCTTGGTATGTACAAGTTAGACCTACTGATGAACTTTCAATTGGGAATCTCTCTGACTTAATCCAAATAAAACCCATGGAGAAAACCATTAATTGATATCTGATGGTCTATGTGCCGACAATATACTAATATTTAGATGGCTAGCATTCGTTCATTGTTCTTGTTGTTTCCTGAGGTGTCTCTACTCTCTTGAGGTATTTCGTCTCTCTTGAAGTTTTTATTCTATCTTGTATCTTCTGTGTTGTTATCTCTCTTTTCTCCGTATCTCTATATTCTCCGCTTTCTTTTTTCCTCATCTCATCTGCTGCAGATTTCGATCACCAATACTCGCAGTATTCTATGTACTCCAAACTCTCCCATAAATTACACACAAAAATACCAAAATCTTATCGAATAACATCAAACATCTTCAATATCAAACTCTCTCCCGGCACCCTCACCGTATTCTCCTCTCCCAATCCTTTCTCCAACAAGTTGCCCTAACAACGAGGGACCCATTCTATATCACGTGCTCAGGGCTCCTGCCCTCGTCACGTGAGAGAAAATTTTACCCACTCTCAATACTCATTTTTCACCCAGCCAAAATTTTCTTCTCTACAACGTCAAACATGTCTGCCCCAATCAACAAGGAAAAAGTCCAGGAACAAGCCCAGGAGATCCACAAGATCAGAATCACCTTGACCTCCACCAAGGTCAAGCAGTTGGAGAAGGTCTGCACCAACATCATCAACAATGCTGTCCAGAACGACATTGTCAAGAAGGGTCCAGTTAGAATGCCAACCAAGGTGTTGAAGATCACCACCAGAAAGACCCCTAACGGTGAGGGTTCCAAGACCTGGGATGCTTACGAGATGAAGATCCACAAGAGAGTCATTGACTTGCAGGCCCCAGCCCACATTGTCAAGAAGATCACCCAGATCACCATCGAGCCTGGTGTGGATGTGGAGGTCACCATTGCTGCTTAAGCTTGTTAAGCTGCAGGGTGGAGTGTTGCTTTTGTTTGTCGACGAATGTGTTTTGATATTGGAGAGGGTGGTTGTATCCAAGTGCTCTAGGCGTGCCGTGTATTTAATTTACATACACAGACGTTGCGGTGTTAGCTATCAGGATTTGGTGCATCTGTCGGCGATGGACAGCGATGCTTGCTGGTTTGTATAGTTCCTAATCTAATTGGTGCATAGAGTTTGTAGGAGGGAGTGATGGATGGGGTTACTGGTTCTTGAGGATGATGGACTATGATCCTTCAAGAACATTTAGAGCTTCCAACTGTCTTTGTGCTGTTGCTGGAGTGTCGTTGATGGATTAATGAATCTTGCGCACGTGACTTTATCAAAATGCCACGATATCTCGCTGAAACCATAATTGTAACCCATATTGCAACAACAACACCTACAGATACCATTTCTCCTCTCCATAAGCGATCTTCAGATCATCTTCAACGATACCCAAACAGCTAGGTGTTGTCGGAGTTACCGGTTGTATATCACGTGCAAAGTGTCACGTGATGTTGTCCACGTGTTTTCATGCCTTCCCTTTATCCTTGTATAGTTTCCGTTTCCATCCAATAATAAAAATACTCATAATCTCCATAACTCCCTCTATTACCTCCTGAATCCCCTGATTCTCCCCCTTCTCCGCCCTCACTTCCCAGATCTTCCCTCACGTATCGTCTCCTATCTTATCTCCTCGGCGCTCGGTTTCCGGCACTCAACATCCAATCCCCACAAACCTATTGCTCTATTCTTAACCACTAAAACTACCCCCGAAGTTCCAGGCGATTTGCATCAAAAAAACTCGTTTTGGTGGCGTTTGTCGAACTGCCCCACTAACTTTACCCCACCCATCCTGCTGTCCCCCCACCATCTCCATCTCCACCATGTTTGTCATGAGACCGAAAGCCTCAAGGCTATATATTGCTTCCCGGCACTTACAACTTGCTAAACGATACCTTACCAGCCACGGATCGCCCATCTCTCGCAAAACCGCCAACAAGCTCTTCAAAAAGCGCAATGTGGCCCTCGTTTCGGGCTTCGTTATTGTGGGGCTGTACGTGACGTTCAGTCAACCTAATTATTATAAGTTGGATAGTGTTCCGTCGTTAGGAAGTCCCATTCTGAAAATAGCGCCGCCTCCTTCAAAATCTGCCAACGGCGTTATGGAAAACAAGTATTTCTCGTCCTCCACCAGCTCCATGCTCCAGAGTAGTGGTGTAGGTTCCCAACAACAGAAAGAGGGAGTTTTCCTCTTGAATGAGGAGCAGGTTAGCTCCAAACTCAGACAGTACGAAGAATCGTACCTTGTCAACCGTGGCAAAGGTGTTACTCGCTACGATATCTGTCAGCTCCCCTCGAATTCTCCTATAGAAGACGATCGAGCAGAGGAGATTGTGCAAGTGCCAATCTTGCAGGACAATAACATCCGTGCCAGTACAGACTGGATGTTTTTCGGTATTTTTGACGGTCACGGCGGCTGGACGACCTCATCGAAGTTGCGTGACCAGTTGATCTCGTATGTGATCCATGAGCTAGGCACCATCTTCAAGCCTGCCCAAGAAGATAACTTGAGGTATGTTCCCAACAGTGCGACCATCGATCAAGCCATCAAAAACGGCTTCTTGAAGTTGGACCATGAGATCGTCAACAAGAACATCGAAAAGCTCTTGAACGACAACAATAAGGCCAAAGCTGCCGAGTTGTTGATGCCTGCGTTGTCTGGATCATGCGCTTTGCTCTCATTCTACGATACAAACTCTAGAATGTTGAAGGTGGCCGTCACCGGAGACTCCAGAGCGCTCTTGGGGTCTTTCAAGGATAACCAGTGGACCGTCAAACAGCTCAGTATTGACCAGACCGGATCCAATTCGACTGAAGTGGCCCGAATCATCTCTGAACATCCAGACGAACCCAATGTGATTAGAAACGGAAGAGTTTTGGGCACTTTGGAGCCTTCCAGAGCATTTGGTGACTGCAGATACAAGTTGCCAGCATCGATCCAGGAACGGATCTACAAGCAGTTCTTTGGCAGAAGACTCCCTAGCAACTTGAACTCTCCTCCGTACGTAACTGCCGAACCTGTTATCGCCACCACCAAAATCAGCCCTGAGAACAATGACTTTTTGGTGATGGCATCGGATGGACTCTACGAGATGCTCTCCAACGAGGAGATTGTTGGGCTTGTAGTGAAGTGGATGGAGAAGGAGAAGATGGTGAAGCCCAACAAGTCCTTCTGGAGTTACTTTGGGTCCACCGAGAAGGGATTGCCCCCAGTCGCAGATCTAACCGCTGACAAGTCCAGCAAGCCTCCTTTCCGCAAGACCAGACAGATGGCAGGGAATGGCTACTTGTTGGAAGATAAGAATGTGTCGACTCATTTGATCAGAAATGCGTTGTCCAATGGTGGCTCTCGTGAGCAAACACTGATGCTAGTGAGCATTCCCAATCCGGTTTCCAGACGTTACCGTGATGATTTGACAGTGACGGTGGTGTTTTTTGGCAATGAAGTGAAGGAGGCTGACAACGGAAAATTGGAGATCAATGCCCTGGCGACGGCGGGGGGTTACGATGCGTCGAAGCCAAAGTTGTGAGGCGATCCGTTACATACTACTTTCAATACTGGTAATTAGAGCCAATGGCATGTACTATGAACAAGAGGATTTTAGAAGGGTGCTGTTTCTTTGACTAATGTTGTGATTGACGTTTTGTAGTACGATTATTGGGATTATCCAACTTTTCGAGTAATCGTGTATCGAACACTATGGAGGAACAATATCTGCTATGTGGGATAATTATGAGTGGATCTCAGCGAACATTTACAAACACAATTTTCGAATAGGTGAAATCTATTTAAGTGCATTTGTTTCCTTCTCTCTCATAGCTATTACCATTTCCTCTATTTTGAAATTTACGACCTCTTAATGCCATCAGCCAATATCCAATCGACTACGCTTAAGTACAGTCTCTTCAATCTTGAATCTTAAAGACAATCCACAGATTGAAAATACCACAAAAAAATGGCTGGCGGAACATTGGATCCACTAGAAAAGCTCGCCGTTCCGGCTACTTCAGAGTCGGTTGCAGACTCGCTTTCTCGTGAACTCTTGGAACCTTCTAACAGATTAACTTGGGATCTCTTAGATTTGGTTCAGTCAGTTCCTACCATCGACAAGCAGAGAGTGTTCGACGATCTCTTGGTGCAGCCGCTGCCCATTAGTAGAACTAGTTTCCGCTTCAAGCGTGAAGGAATTGCTGGTAGAATCTCTGGATATAAGGAGGAAATGAAGATTAGTGAACTCGACAATGCCACGGCGTCCAACTCGCTCTCTATCAATAGAAAATATGGCCTGAAACAAGATGCCGTGAGTGGAAAGTCTAATTTCTTGCCGTTCCAACCAGGTGGACTTCTCAATCGGGCCCAGACAAATCAGACGTTGAATGTAAACCAACAAAAAGATGAGGCACTGTACTTGAAGAGAAACAGGGTCGGATTATTCGATACACCACAGGGTTTGCTGCGAGGATTGAAATTGGCCAAAGAAACTACCTCCACCGAAGGTATCACCGAGTTGGGCTCGGAACTGGCCGAAACAGCAGTTGAAGGTGACGACAATACCTCAACCAAAGAGGTGGGTCTTATTGAAACATTGGCCTCTGCTGGTTTTATAGAAAGTAGTGCTGGCATTGATGGTCTCGATGAAATCGAAGATATCGTTGTACACTATGATGTTATGAAGGACCAGATGGATGCAGAGGCCAAAATCAAGCACAACTGGGCGCATGTGGTGGATTTGAACCATAAGATCGAAAACTTTAGCGATGTGGTGCCCAACATGGCACGTGAATGGCCGTTTGAGTTGGATACTTTTCAAAAAGAAGCAGTCTACCATCTTGAGCAAGGAGACTCTGTATTTGTTGCTGCTCACACATCCGCAGGAAAGACAGTGGTGGCCGAATACGCTATCGCCATGGCTGCGAGAAATATGACCAAAACCATATATACGTCACCCATCAAGGCGTTGTCCAACCAGAAATTCCGTGATTTCAAGGAAACTTTTAAGGATATTGACGTGGGTTTGATCACTGGTGATGTCCAGATCAACCCTGAAGCCAATTGCTTAATCATGACAACCGAAATCTTGCGTTCCATGTTATACAGGGGCGCAGACCTCATTCGAGATGTGGAGTTCGTCATCTTCGACGAAGTGCATTATGTTAATGATATTGACAGAGGTGTGGTGTGGGAAGAAGTGATCATTATGCTTCCCGACCATGTGAAGTATATCTTGCTTTCTGCAACTGTTCCAAACACTTATGAGTTTGCCAACTGGGTGGGGAGAACCAAGCAGAAGGATATGTATGTCATTTCCACCCCGAAGAGACCGGTTCCTCTCGAGATCTTTGTGTGGGCAAAGAATGACCTCTATAAAGCTATCAGCGCACAGGGAGTATTCAGCGAGCTGGAGTTCAAAAGACACACTTTGGCATTGACTGAAGGCAAAAAGGATGGGCCACCAAATGTCACTATGGGCTCGGGTTCCAGAAAGGGTCCTGGTGGCACTGCTAGAGGAGGAAATAGAAGTGGATGGGGTGGTGGACCCCTGGCAAGAGGAAGGGGTAATTTGCAACCTCGAGGAGGGTTTGCCAGAGATGGACCCAACAAGCAGACTTGGGTCCAATTGGTCCAATACCTCAACCAGCAGAAGCTTCTTCCGGCCGTTATCTTTGTGTTTTCTAAGAAGAGATGTGAAGACTACGCTGACACTTTGGGAGGCGTGAACTTCTGTACTGCTAAAGAACGATCTGAGATCCACATGTTCATTGATCGAGCAGTGGCCAGGTTGAAAAAAGAGGACCGTGAGTTGCCTCAGATCTTGAAGATCAGGGATATGTTGAGTAGAGGAATAGCAGTGCACCACGGTGGTTTGTTACCTATTGTCAAAGAATGCATTGAGATCTTATTTTCTAAGACATTAGTGAAGGTTTTGTTCGCAACAGAAACGTTTGCAATGGGATTGAACTTGCCCACTAGAACCGTGGTGTTCTGTGAGTTGAGAAAGCATGATGGAAGAGGGTTTAGAAATTTGCTACCTGGTGAATTCACCCAAATGGCTGGAAGAGCAGGTAGAAGAGGTTTGGACTCCACTGGAACTGTGATTGTGATGTCCTACAACCAGCCGCTCTCACCAACCGACTTCAAGGACGTTACCATGGGAAAACCAACAAAATTACTGTCGCAGTTCAGATTGACCTACAATATGATCTTGAATTTGTTGAGAATCGAAGCCTTGCGTGTGGAGGAAATGATCAAGCATTCTTTCAGTGAGAACTCTACTCAGACCCTTTTGCCAGAACACAAGGTTGAAGTTGAGCAGTTGACACAAAGGTTAGATTTGGTGAAAATCAAGCAGACTCCAGACTTGGCAGCATACGAGGAGGCATATGATCTCTTTGCTGAGTATCAGGAAGTTTATGGAAAGGTCGTCAATGATGTTCAGCTGCTGATCTCCAGTAGAATGAACATCTTCAGGCTCGGAAAGCATATGGTATTCCTCGACGAAGATGATGTGTTGAGATTCGGATTCTTGATCAAGAGTGACATTGCCAATAGCAAGCTCGTCTTCATCACCTTCGATCACGGAAAAGATTATGAAGATGACAGTCGGGAGTACAAGTTGCCGTACTTCCCCAGCACACTGTATCTTCAAAAGAACATGAAGGAAATTCGCTACTGTGGCAAATTGAGGTTGACCTCTGTTCCATATCACAGAGTTCAATTTGCCAGCAAATACAGCTCAAAGTTCAGTATTCAGGGATTATTAAAGAATGATGTTGAAGCCGTCAGGGAGATAGAGGAATCTTTCAAATTGATCATTAGGTTCCAATACCGTTTGATGCAGGTGGCGTTCAGTCAGGCTGTCCAGTTGTCACTTCATGAGTTGTTGGGCAGAATGACACAAATTTCGAGTAAGATCAACTCATTGCCTATCATCACAAGCCCAGACTTCAAGGTTATCTACGCGCAATTGCACAAGAGGAACACTATCAAAAAGAAAATTGAGTCCCTCAACAGATTGATTTCCGATGAAAACTTGGAATTGCTTCCAGACTATGAACAGAGATTGCAGGTACTTCAAAAGCTTGAATTTATTGACAAAAATCAGAATGTGGTGTTGAAGGGCCGAGTTGCTTGCGAGATCAATTCAGGGTGGGAGCTTGTGTTGACCGAGTTGATCCTTGATAATTTTCTTGGAGATTTCGAGCCTGAGGAAATCGTGGCCCTATTGTCGTGCTTCGTGTATGAGGGCCGTACCAAAGAGGAGGAACCACAGCCAATCACACCTCGTTTGGAGAAGGGAAGAGCCAAAATCTTGGAAATCTCCGAACGCTTGTTGAAGATATATACTGAGTACCAAGTATCCCTCACATCGGAAGAGGAGGAGTTCTTGGAGAGAAACAGGTTTGCCTTGGTCAACGTGGTGTATGAGTGGGCCCGTGGATTAACGTTCCGGGAAATTATGCAGATTAGTGTGGAGCTGGAGGGAACCATTGTTCGTGTCATCACTCGGTTGGATGAAATCTGTCGTCAAGTGAAGAATGCAGCATTAATTGTGGGCGACTCCACCTTGCATCTGAAGATGTCGGAGGCACAAGAGAGGATCAAGAGAGACATCGTCTTCTGTGCTTCTTTGTATCTTTAATTTCATGTCATTCTAGCTGTCTGAGCCTGTAATTTTTGCTGTGATGCTATTAAGAATACCCTTGTCGGAAGACATGATTACTGGGTGCCAGAGCCCATTAAGGACCCTCTGAGAGCCAAAGCGCACATTAATGATTCCCAACATGGTAAAGAAACTAGCCACGGCAGTGTCGTCCTTGATGTGGTCACAGAGTGTCTCGTAGTCTTTCTGTTGTAGAGGTAATCCAGATGTAGCTCCTCTATAAGGTATTAGGCAGTCGTATAGATTGTTTTTCCTCATAAAGTCTATAATAAGCAGTTTGCGGTCATCTAGACAGCCTAGCGAGTGTTCGAGCTCCATGTGAGACGCAGTAAGATGCGTTGAATCGGAGAATACTGTGGAGCTTATGCAATGAAGATTAAAGAAGCGCTCACCCATGTCTCGGAGTCTATCATGCTCGACATGCAAGTTGGAAAAGACAGTATTGGGAACAGTGGACTTTTCAGAAGCCAAATCCACCGTCATGTTAGATATTCCACAGAGAATACAGAGTAGATCTTGGAAACTGAGCTTGAATTCTGAACCTAGAAAGTTTTGGATGCGAGCAGTCCTGGACTCTAGGTGTTTCTTGAAATGTGAGTCGTGGTCCAAGGTCTCTCTTATGTATGCATTTCGGTACTTTTTGCGATTCATTTCATTCTTGGAGCTGTAGTCTGTGACTATTCTGGAGTAGAAAGAAGGTTTTCTTGCCGTGTAGGAGACCTTGTCCACGGAGTTGACCTGAGGATGAAAGAGAAAGAGATCCCGAGTCAGAACGGACTCTGCCGTAGGTAGATGCCGGAAAAAGCGGCAAGACGGCCTCATCTGAGTAATTATCGAAGATGAAATGGAGAAGAGTGATTGGTAGTAGGAGCCAAGTGCAGGTCAAGATTTGACCAGGCCATCTCATCTGGCTATTGACTGACTTCTAGACTGTGGTACTAACAATTCTGGATCAAAAGTATCAGTCATAGATTGGCATTTATATTTTTTCGCTGAAAGTGTTACTAAATTGTCACGAGTCTTTGTACTTTTTAGGTCAGAATACAGATTACCTAACCTTCTCATCAAGCAGTCAACATGTCATCGAAATCTAAAAAGAAGCCGTCCACTCCAGCTCCAGAGGGCAAAAAGATTAAAGTCCCAAAGCTGTTCATTGTCAGACCTTCACAGAAATTATCGACTGTATACCTCCAAGGAGATATCGCTGAGGCAATGGAGCTCCAGAACGGTAAGTTTGTCTTGGTTTCCAAAGAAGGTGGGGCAGCTGCAGTTGGAATCTTGTCGACATCTCTGGATGTGGATGAGCCCAACGTGACCCTAATTCCCAAATCACTCCGCCAGTTGGGTGGGCTCTTGCTTGGTGACAGAGTTACGGTTGCAAAATATGACAAACAACCTCCATACGCTGTACACGTTGACGTCCAGGTGGAAGGCGAAGGAGAACCTACAGACATCAAGAAGATTTTAGCAGATGCTGGTCTCATTCAGACAGGTTTGGTGCTCACTCACAAAGGACAAACCATTACTATCGTAGATGTGAGACAAACCGATGAAGCAGACGGAGTTGATGACGTTTCTACCCAGCTCTCGAATCTTTCGTTTGCAAACAAAACTGACTCGGCCTTGGTTTCTCCCGTGTATCTCTTTAATACTTCCACCGCCATTAACTATGTTGAGAATGCGGTGAGCACTAAAAAGTACCCGAGATTGCCTCGGCCATTTGCATTTGACCAAGTTGGAGGACTTGCAAAGCCAATTGCCTTGCTTAGCTCTACAGTTCAACTTCCCCTTCACCATCCAGCGTTGTTTCTGGACTTTGGCATATCTCCTCCGCGTGGTATTCTACTTCATGGGCCACCAGGAACTGGTAAGACCATGCTCTTACGATGCGTTGCTCACGAGTACGATGCACACGCTTTGATGGTTAATGGACCTCTGATTGTCTCCAAATACTTGGGAGAAACTGAAAATGCTCTCCGGGATATTTTTGCTGAGGCCACCAGGTACCAGCCATCTATCATATTCATGGATGAAATCGATTCGCTTGCTCCCAGACGTGATCTGGACGACTCGGGAGAAACAGAATCGCGTGTAGTGGCTACATTGTTGACTATGTTGGATGGAATGGGCGATTCTGGCCGAGTAGTTGTGGTTGGAGCTACTAATAGACCTAACTCCATTGATCCAGCACTCAGACGCCCAGGTCGGTTTGACCAGGAGGTGGAAGTTGGGATTCCCGATGTGGATGCCCGTGTTGACATTTTGAGAAAGCAATTGGCTCGCATGAACAAAGAAAAGTGTGCATTGCTGGAGGATGATATCAAGACTGTCGCTGGGAAAACACATGGATATGTGGGAGCAGACTTGGCTGCTTTGTGCAGAGAGGGAGTGATGAAGGCCATTGCTAGGGGGCTCACAGGTGTTTCAAACGCTAATCTGGTTGGAGGTTTTGGTGTGGGAAGCATAGCTGCCTTAGGCAATTTTGACAATATGGATCGTGCTACCAAGGTTGAGGTTGGAGATCTTGAGGCTGCTCTTGTGGATGTTCGTCCCTCTGCCATGAGAGAAATCTTCTTGGAAATGCCTAAGGTGTCTTGGGACGATATTGCTGGGCAAGAAGATTTGAAGAAGAAGTTGGTGGAAGTTGTCCAATTACCACTTGAGGCAGCTGGCACGTTTGCTAAGCTTGGAGTCTCTGCGCCAAAAGGGGTGTTACTCTATGGTCCTCCAGGCTGCTCAAAGACTTTGACGGCCAAGGCACTCGCCTCTGAATCGGGGCTTAATTTTCTTGCCGTGAAAGGTCCTGAGATCTTCAACAAGTATGTGGGAGAGAGTGAGCGGACAATAAGGGAGATTTTTCGCAAAGCGAAAGCAGCTTCGCCTTCCATTATTTTCTTTGACGAAATTGATGCCTTGGCTGCAAGCAGAGAAGAGGCCCTGACTCTGGCTTCTCAGAATGTTCTCACGTCTTTACTTAATGAGATCGATGGTGTTGAAGAACTTAATGGAGTTGTCATCGTTGCGGCCACCAATCGTCCTACCGAAATCGATGCTGCCCTTTTGCGTCCTGGTCGTCTAGACAGACACATTTACGTTTCTCCTCCAGACCGTGAAGCCCGTCTCTACATTATCAATCGCCAATGTTCTAAGTTCAGTGTTCCAGATCTGGAACCACTCTTTGCCAGTCTAGCAGATGCTACGGAAGGATGTTCCGGTGCAGAGGTTTCGTTGTTATGTCAGGAAGCGGGATTGGCTGCCATTATGGAGGATAAGAACGCTACAATTGTCGAAGCCCGTCATTTTGAACATGCACTCAAGGGCATTTCCCGAGGTATCACCGAGGATATGTTGGAATATTATCGGGAGTTTTCTGGAAAGAGTGGGCTCTCGATCGGATAGAAATAGAAGATACTTAATTTATTCCCTTGAAATGTACTTAGACTCTACTTCTCAATCATTACAATCTGATAGTAGTAATCTGCATCGTCTGTTCATTTACTGTTTATTTCGCTCTACGTCTGCTTGCATCCGTCCTCCAACTGCTGCTCGAAATCCGGAGGCAAATCCTTTGTGTCAAAGTCCATGCCACCATCACCACCTCCCAAACCTCCTAATCCGGGAAAATCGTTTTCATCACCCACCAACTCCTTCGGAGGGTTTCCCAATTCCTGCAACGATTCAAGCAATCTGTTGACCTGGTCACTCTTTTCCATACTCTCGCTGTCATAGTCTGGTGCATCAAACACAGCCAAGATCTGGTTGGTGATTTCGTACTGTTTCGTGTACTTCTCATGATCTGCATCAGAGATCTTACCCTTGTTCTCTTTCAAGTAATCAGGGAACTTGTCGTTGAGGTCCTTGATGGGCTCGTAGAGCACCTCCTTGGACGATAGCTGCTCCAACATATCGGCCAAAAGCTTCGACATGTCGAAGTCACCATCTCCACCTGCTCCTCCCAATCCTGCCATTAGTTGTGAAAGCATATCTTCTGGGTTACCGCCAGAAGGATCATTTTTCAACTGTTCATCGATGTTATCTCCCGACTTTTTCAATCTCTCCATCGTCTCCTTCATCACGCTGTCGAAATTCTGGGGATCCTGAAGTTTCTTCGCATCTTCCTTGTGGGTGTCCTCAAACTGTTGCACCAACTGCTCAAACTGGATCTTTGCCTCGGGGTCCTCGATGTTGAGGTCTTTGATCAACTCCTCGATGTTGTGTGTGAATTCGTCACTGAGAGGATGCGTCGAGGCGTTTTTGGTGGCAGTGGTGTTGCCATCACTTTCACTAGCAGGAGGTTGGGGAACTTGCTCGTCGAACTCGTCCAACAAATCGTCCAAGTCGTCGTCATTCTCATCCTCAATGGGCTGTGGAGGCTTCTCCTTCGTTGGCTCGGCCATTCTGATTAAATTTTCTTGATGAAAGAAGCACTAGAGTCTTCGGTTAGAAGTTCACCGTTAGCATGTGGAGTAACTGAGGAGTTGTCTGCAGGGAGTACGGCAAAGATATTTGAAATGTAGCTGAACGATGGCGATTTAGAATGATGGAGGTTGTCATGAGGTACGCTTACTAGTTTGAGAGGTATTCGTTGCATTTTCCACTCCAAGAAGTTTGGGGTCGATCCTAATTGCCGAGGTTCCTGGTTGCAAAATGGAAAAACGCGGGGCGTAGGGACCAAGTAGAATAGGCAGGAAGCGAAACATTACTTGAACTAAGAAGGATGAGAAAATTACTTTCATTTCAGCACTATAGAAACATATTTATGTCTGAGCTATCAATTTATATACAAGATTAATGAGTTGGGTCCAAAATGAAAGAATAAATGGGTGACATGACGTGGTTCTAGACCGTTTGTACAATAAGCAAAGAATCAGCCAGACATAAGTCGTCAATCGATTTGGGAAATTGAATCATCAGGCTATATATTTTGCAATTCTACTTTTTCCACTTTTTCTACTTTTTCTTCTAACTTTTTCTACTTTTTTACTAACTATTTCTACTTTTTCTTCTAATTTTTTTCCTATTCTACCCATCTAATATCATCCACCTTAACGATATTTCTGACTTTCTAAAGAAAAATTGCGCGCATACTGTAATCACTATCATCCATAACCACCATGTAAATTCCCACCCTTCCTCTTTCTCCAAAAACTATAATCCACCATATATCCTCAAACGCAATTACAACTCTCCCACAATTCCACAACCAAAACACCTCAATCGCCTCCAATAACCCATCTTCATCCACGATCCACTTTTCCTGCCAATTTCCCTGCAGGTCCCTACCATTATCACCAATCTCAACTAACATTTCTTACCATCGCCTTAGGCGGAGCAACCATGTCGCTTTGTAAAACAAGATTGCAAGAAGAAAGAAAACAGTGGAGAAAAGATCACCCCTTCGGATTCTACGCAAGACCCCGTCGTGGAGAGGACGGCTCGCTAGACTTGACTCATTGGGATGCTGGAATTCCAGGAAAATCAAATAGCTTGTGGGGAGACGCCACTTATCCTGTCAGCATCACCTTTTCAGAAGAGTATCCATCGAAGCCTCCTAAGGTGATGTTTCCGGCCGGATTTTACCACCCTAACGTTTATCCCAGCGGGACGGTGTGTTTGTCGATCTTGAACGAATCGCAAGACTGGCGTCCAGCGATAACTTTGAAGCAGATTGTTTTGGGTATCCAGGAGCTTCTCACCAACCCAAACCCTGATTCGCCAGCGCAAGAGCCTGCGTGGAAGGCGTTTAGCAAGGACCGTGCTTCCTATGAGAAGCGAGTCAATGAACAGGCCAAAAGGTATGCTACTGCCACCTAGCTGTATAGTATTGAATAGAACGTGTATTATTACTTGACCAGAGAAGGTATTGTTAAAGTAAGTTTTGCTTGGATGAGGGTGAGTTCTTTTTCTGAATTGTAGTAATCCTGTCATACAGTAAGTCTAGTTGCTTGATAACAGCAAGACCATCACTTGTGTTGTGGCAAGTTTATTGCTTGATCCCTTTATAATTACTTGAAAATAACAAGTCTCGTTACTCACTCAAAACTTGTACTACTTGAACAAACCACCTTTCTTGATTGAAACATGTATTATTACTTGATTGCATTCTCCTTGGCACATTTACCAGTTCATGCTGACCACCGGGAGTGGAGGGCCTAGTATCCAACTAACCCACCACAAACAGTCCTTTCCACGAACCAAAAGCCAAATCAACATTCTCCAATTTATAGATATTGCGTCATTCAGAAGTCTACGACTCCTGACTATTGCTGATGATGTCACGAGACTTAAGGGAACTCTCCGTCAGCTCCCCCAATTGAGATGTTCCCTTCTCTTTGTAGGTACTCACGGCAGGAATGTCTGCCTTGATACGAGATACTAGCGTCGAATAAGCACGCGGCTCCAACTTTATCAAAGTATGCAATGGAATCAGCATCCAAGGACTCTCCTCTTGAGGGACATTCATAAAGTACGCATACAAGCAACGCAACACTGCCTGGTGAGTAATGATAAGAATGTTCTCCTGTCTCTCCAACTCCATGATGATAGGCTCCAATCGAATAACAATATCTCGGTACAGTTCACCGCCTGGGTATCTGTATTCGTACTTGTTGTCGTCACGAGCCTTGAAGTCATCAGGGAATTCCTCCTCGATCTCTTCATACGTCATTCCGTCGCACTCCCCCGCATCCAACTCGTCGAGCGCCTTCCACTCCAATTTCTTCTTGTACGGCAAAAATGACGCCGTCTGTTGAGTTCTCTTCAACGTAGACATCCACACCGTCAAGTTTGTGTGTTGGTCCTCCTCACCCAACAGTTTGAGCACAATCTCGGGAAGTCTCTTTGCATATCTCCAACCCCGCTCCGAGAGGTTGGAATCCCCACCGATCTTCCCTGTCAAGTTGTACTCAGACTCTCCGTGCCGCAGCAACCAGATACTTCTTGGCTTGATGTGTAAGTTCATCACGTAGTAAACAATCCGCGATTCCAAGTACGATTCGATACGGTTGACGATGATCTGCGAGCTCGCATTCACTAGCTTGATGAAGGTGAGTGCACCCTCGTCCTTTACATTCATGGTCTGATAGTTGCGCTCATACTGTTGGATTCGCTGGAGAAAATCCCGGGTGGCAACCTCCAGGTCCATATTCTTATAATCCGGCGAGGCGGTTTTCACATCAGCAATGTTCTGCAATATAAGCTCATGGTCGTCACACCAACTCTCCAAGAAGATTGGTTCAATCAAATTCTCGCGACACAAACGAAGCAAGCTGGCACGGCGTTCACGAGTCAGGTTTGTGGCGTCGATAATTCCCACCACTCCGTTCTCCTCGGAAAACCACTTCATCATATCAGAAGTAGCCTGACGAACGGCCTCCATTCGCACCTTCATTCCCTCGTCGTTATCGGGATTAAAGAAGTCTGCGGTGACGATGTTGGGCTCCAACAATCTTCGATAACTTCCTACATTGAAACACTTGGATTTGATCAGAAGCCACGAGAGGTAGCGCACGATTTTTTGTGCTATCAAAGATTTCCCTCTGGCAGGCAACCCGACCATGATGACGCAAATACGCACATTCTCCACGTGGGAGACCGAGTAGACTGGCATTGTGGCTAGGCTTGTGTGGTGATTATTATTGCGACCGTTGTGCGGTGATTAGAATCAGGAAGAAGAAAGTATAGTGGTCGGAGGTTGAGCGGAGGTTGAGCTATATACAGAGAGGGCGATCCGTCAATTCCCCAGATTATGGATAGACAGGAATGTTGCGAGTGCGGATGGGGGAATGGAGGCACGAGGAGTTGGGAGAAACTGAGAAAATAGACATTTGAATGAGATTAGACATTTGAAATGAGATTAGGCATTTGAAATGAATTGACAAATTTGAATTTAGATGGGTGACTGGGTGAGTGAATGGAATTCTGGATACGGGGGTGGATTATGGGGAGGTCGATCAGCTATTCCGGAGGGAGAGAAAGTGCGGTGACATGAAGTCTGGTGAAAAAGTGGGAAGTATCCGGATACTACTATGCAATAGGGCTTAAACTGAGGGTTTCTTGGATGAAGTTTTTTTTGTTGATAGAGTGGATGATGTCTTGGGGATTTCTTTTTCATGTGCTCAGGTGACGATTTTCCCATTAGAGCCTGAGTGAGTTATAGATTTTCGCAGCCAGTGAGTATAGTCAAGGGAAGCTAAATGTAAGAGTACAAGAGTATACAATAGAACAGAATACGAAAATATTGCAGCAGGGGACGATTACAACAATTGGTGAGACATGAGAGTGGGGCAGAGTAAAACGTGAATGTAGAACCGAATAAACGATATCTGGGCATAGGATGAGGAAAGAAAGCATGTCAAATCTCGGCGACCTATTAAGAGATTTCCAAGTAACTGGATTGTGTTGATAGTTGCTAGACCATCTAGACCATTTTGACCATTTTGACAATCTTTCTTTACCTTTTTGACCATTTTGGCAATGGTCAACCTTCCTCTCATTCGTCGTAAGATTGCAACAAGGTTTCTCGATCTTATTGCCATTCAAAAATTCAATTTTGAAGAATTCAACGAGAACGCATTTGATCTCTACCAACCAACCGAACCTTCATGTGAGATGCTTGATCGCATTCACCTACCGTTAGAAGCTATCTGCCCGACAGAGCCATCCAAATACAGAATCGGAATCACCACTACTGACTAATAACTGCTCTGATGGCCCCCTAGAAGTACAAGCCATACCTTTAATGGAAGACATTTAGTACTCATGCAGAATCCATTGTGAACGGTCCTTTATCTTTCTACTATCATGATCACGCTCAGCAACTACACACAAACACAATAAATACTAAAACGCAGCAAAGCAAAACAAAACACAAGAAAGCACAAAGAATGTCAACTCTCCAACAAACTCACCAACCATTTTCTACTCTCGCCTTTCTCCATTCTTTTCTTACGTTTTTCTCCATTCTTTTCTCACGTTGTTCTTCATATCTCTCTCCACAACGTCATTTCCACCTCGGCATCCCTGCATGCCGACAAGGCAAAAATCGGTGCCGTGCCATTACATTTATATATACCCCAACTCCACTTAATCATGAAGAAGTTCCTAGGCATGCAGAAAAAGGATCTGTCATCGGGAGATCGCCACGACACCGATCAAGTGTCTGGCAACGCATCGGTGAATTCCGAGCCCGACTCCCTCCCGGAGCTTCCCACTATGTTCGAAGAGCATACTAAAGGTTTCACCAACGATACTAATTTGAACTTGAACCCAAGCATCCTGAGCAGTCATTCGGTGTTGACCGATGCGTCCACAGGTTTTCATAAGTCGGTGTTCTCCAGCAAATACTCGAGCTCCACCAAACAGTCGTCGTATTTCTCGAATGCTAGCAGAGGAAAGAAAAACGTAAGAACAGACTATGGCCAAACCCTCCAGATCTTGGAGGTGGCGGAAGATTCAAAGGAAGTTTTGGGCAAAACTGCCAGAGATATCATCTCCGACAAACTCCACAAGTTGTGGCAGGATATCTTCTACATTCTGAATCAGTATACTACCTCGGTGCATACGCTTTCGACCACCGTGATCAACATGATCAACTGCTTGAAGGACTACGTTGCGTTTGTAGACACCATTGATCCCCAAACGGGCAGCTGGAGCTTCTCCTCCTACAATAACGAAAACGTGAGAAAGATCTTGAGAATGTATCTTCACATGTACGACAACTTGCTCAAAGACGACGCCTATCTTCGGTTGAAGCTCTTGTTGTGTAAGGTTTTCGATGATTTTAATGCGTCGTTGAAGGGCCACCCTAGAAACTTGTCTCATCTGCTTCAAGACACTATAGCCAAGCCAACCAACTTTGCCATTGGAATCAATGATGGAGTCGAGCTTCCCAACCAAGACGCCATTGCTCGTATTATTTCCAAGGTCGCTAACAGTCCGCTTTCCGTAAAGGAGCAGAACGGTTCTTTTATTGCTCCTCTTGCTCGTGGTATCGACAAGGATATGAATGTCCTCTGTCTCTACTTCGGATACCCAACTCTCACCGACCATCACGCAAGACTCGTGAGCAGTGTCCAGGATCTATTCGATGACGTTCACGTGTTGTTGGTGAAAAACCAGATCGACTTAGCTTCAGCTGCAACGGAACCAAGACTTCCAATTCCTGGACAGCCTCCATCTTTTCCTATGACAGGTGCCCAAAAATTCAAGCTTCCGTTCAGAAATCCGATGGATCCCTTGCGTATTCCCATGTCGCTTTCTCTCTCTGTGGAGTCCTCTGCACGTGTTTCTGGAACCATGGGTGGGTTTATTTTCCCCATCATCGATACCAAGAAACAACCACACTTGAAATCCTACGCTAATTCCAAGTTTGCAATCTCCTGTGGTCACGTTTGCCTCGATAAAAGAGACGAGAGCAATGTGCACCCGTACGTACATTCTCCACTGTCTGTTTTAATTAACTTATACAAGCAGGCGTTGACTGCCCAACATCAGAAATTTGGAGACCCTAACAAGAACATGCTCCAGCTGCAAGTTGCATATGGATCCGCATTGGCCCAGCTTGATGAGCTATTCCCAACTAAGGAAGTCAATCTTTACGACACAAAGACCAAACAGGAACGTGTGGAAACGAGAAACTTCCCGAAGGACAGGTTCGGTCAAATCATTTGGGGCGAGAGAAACTTGATCCGGGCCAAGAGTACAAGAACTGGTCTGGATCTCACCGACAAGAGATTGAGTGACATCGCTATCATCAAGGTCAATAAAATCCTTCAATGCGACCAGAACTTCCTTGGTGATGACATTGCATTTAATGAGTACGATCCATCTTTGATGTTTGATAACTTGTATGTCAGAAAAGTCATCAATCTCAACCGAAATACCAAGGAGGTGTCTCTCGAAAGCATTGCTGAGGTTGATTCAGTAGTATCTGATGAAAACAGTGATAAGCTCAATGGATTGCCCGTCTTCAAGTATGGGTCTACCACCAAATTTACAAGAGGCAACTTGAATGGAATCAAGTTGGTCTACTGGATGGATGGTGCCATTCATTCGTCTGAATTTATTGTGAACTCACAAGAGAACACTACCTCTTTTGCCGCGGGCGGTGATAGTGGATCGTGGATTTTGACCAAGCTTGAGGATGTTGAGGGATCTTCAGAATCTAAGGGTCTTGGTGTTGTGGGAATGTTGCATTCTTATGACGGAGAATACAGACAATTTGGGCTTTTCACACCAATGACCGAGATTCTAAGTCGTCTTGAAGAGGTCACCAAAATCAAATGGGGAGTTGTGGGTGTTAATCAGAAAGGTATGGAGATTAACCTGAGCGACTCAGAGGAAGACTCGGAATTTGGTGATGAATTCGACGAGGATAGCGAATACGAAAGCGGAGTAGAAGAACAGGCCAATCCGCCGGACATTGACTAAACGCTGATTTATAGAGAACGGGGTGTAAATTATATAGGTTGTTCTCAAGGATTTCACTATAGAACGAGCGAGTGTCCCCCATAACATATGCAACGCAACATCAGCTTGATTTAGCTTCTCTCGCTCTTTTTGTAGTCGATGAACCTGTTCAAATTGGTCCAAGCCTCCTCTGCTCTCAATTTAAGCTCGGGGTTCTTGTTCTTGTCGATCTGCTTATAACAGACTTTCACTTGTGGCTCCAATTGAATTAATCTGGTGATGTAGTCGCCTTCCACGAAGACGGAGTAGTCATAATCAAATTCAGCATCGCCAAAAATGTCGTAGATCAAGTTCAAACTCTCGAGGGCAATCTCGATTGCTTTAGGATCTTTACCATTATACTGTTCTTGTGCAAAATGTCCAATCTGTGAAAGCAAGAACTCGGAGATATTCTTCGTGATCTCTGCATTCCCTATTGTCTGGGCAATGGTTCCCAAGAATCCTGCTGCAGAGAGAACAAACTCTAGGGAGGTGTGCTCATCACTCTCAGGAAGTTGAGATAAGACTTCTCCACACTTGGACAAAAGACCATTAACCGAATCGACAGAAATCTTGTCTCTGATCTCAGCACCAACAGACTTACTGAGTGCCCAAAACACATTCAAACATAGTCTCAGAGACTCCAAATTTTCCAGTTGAGAAACCTTCTCCACCAAATCCCACAATTGAGGTATCTGCTCGAACCAAGCAACCGGAATAGTTTCGCTGGACAAAAAGAGCCAGCACAAATTGTTGAGTGCAATCAAAACCTTCTGCGAAATTTGCAAAGATTGGCTGTGGTCATGGTCAAACTTTAAAAGGTGCAACAAAGCTGTGTACGAGAGGTTCAAGAGGATATCGACAATCTCATCGCTGAGTTTAACTGGAGCCTGGACGTTGTCCTCATTAATGGCAAGATACTCGCAGATGGTGGTGAAGAGATCAATGGCCACATCGATAGCTTGAAGATCGGCCTTTGCACGAGATTTTTCTGGCGAATCTCCACCAAATGCGACATCAATATCTTGAGGCTTTTCCTTATCCATTTGGGATTCCTTCGCCTTAGTGACGGGCGCTTGGGCATTGTCGGACGTAGCCAAATGGTTGTTCATATCTTCGATGTTGACAGTGGTGATAGCACGGAATGTATCTTCGAGGATCTCTCGGCATAATACTTCCTTATTCATGTTACCTTCGACCTCGTAGATATGGAACCGGATACCTTGCACATACACTTTGCCCAAGAGATTCGCTTCATGAGGAGGAGTGGTGATCGCCTCCTGCAACTCACTCAAAGAAAAACTAGGGTACTTCGCCAAATCGTTGATGAAGTCAGCGGAGTCAGATGCGAACTCGTAGATGAACTCCAATAATGCATTGTATAACTTGGTGGTAATGCGAAGTTTAGCACTATTCCACTTGAGAAGGTCCACCACCAACTTGACGACTTGCTCAATCTTCGAATAAATATTCTCATATAGTTCATCGGAGCAACTGGCAATAGCGACTATCAACGAGAGTAAGTTCTCTGTGAAATCATAGAGCAAGTATGCGCGCTTTTTCTCTAATTTCTTGTTCTCTCCATTCATGTACTCGAACGAGCCCTGGATTTTCTGGAGCCCGCTCTCGATGGCAGCCCAAATGTTGGCCCTCCACAAGAATTTGGCCACCTCATGGCCCTCTTCAATTGTCAAGTTTCTGAGCAATCCAAATGCCTCAACCACAATCTCATCGTTGGAGTCGTTGAGCGACTGCTCCATAACAGTGGCAACAAGACGCTCTTTCAAGAGCATTCTCCTCATTCTAGCGTCTTCGGCAAGTACCGTTATGGCACTTAAGGCCATGGATCTGTCATTTGGAGAAGCAGATGCTAATTTTGCAATGAGAGGAACAATTTTGTTCTGGCGAGTGTTCTCGTCCTTTGCGTCCTGCTTCGAGCCACCGGCAGATTTGCGTCCGACAGGGTTGTGTCTACCTCTCTGGTTTCTTCTTCCTTTCTTCAATTTTCCCATGGCTGATAAGTTTGAAAATCAAGTTGGCTGAGATGAGCTTCTGGAATGGTGGCTATATGCAATACAGATATACCAGTAAGTTGATGCTTGACATCTGGAATGTGCAAATGGGTAATAAAAGCGTTTAGTAAAGTCTGGGAGGGCATTTTTATTTTCTTCGGAATTATATACAACCATTCTTCTTCGTCTCTACTTGTCTGGCGTGCTGCTCTCTCCATTCTGCGAAATTACACTCTCTAGGGCCAGACCACTAGCATTTCGGGCAATTTCCGCCTCAGGATGCACAGCTTCTTTCCATTTGTCTTTAATATCCTGCCACGACTTGGGCAGATCGTCTTTGTCGTTGACATACACGTCGTCTCGAAGGTTTCCATCCTCTTTCAATTGTTCACTGTAGAGTTAGTAGACTATTGGAAGAATTTCCATTTAGCACATACATCACAAGGGGTTGCCAGAACTTGACTCCAGTATACCAACTGATGGCAACAGCGGCCATGACTGTCAATGCTTTACCTCCTTTTCCCGACATTGTAGATGAAGATTAGATTGGATGGAGTTGCATACAGTATGGGGTAAAGAGTGGAAGGTTCATGCGAATGGAACGTTTAAAGTTGAAGAAAACTTCTTAGATTCAGAATGTCATGGTGATTTGAGTATCCATTTGCATTATTTTCTTCTTTTACTCCGGAATTTTTCTTAATGGCCGAGCTAGGAATGAGTACTCATTACTGATCACAATCATTCCGTCGACATGACATTCCATTGACATGATCTTCCAAACGCAAACTCAAGATTTTTTATGGATTATTATCATAAACTAAGATGTAAAAGTCTTATGAATTCTATTGGATACTCCAGATTTAGTACACTTTAACTTCTCTTCAATTTCATGCCCTAACTGGCCGGTCGTGTCCAAACCAGTATACTATATAAGCGGCCTCATCGCAGCGCCCTCATAGATTCTTTTCTTATTCAATCAAAAAGTAACCGGGAATATTTGCCACGACGGGATGATGTAAATTGTCAAGTCTTCACCGTTGCCATATATCTTAGTATATTGCATTCCCCAGAGTAGTGTCATTCCCACTAGGAAGTTTGATATCCGACGGGTCTCTTGAGTGAGGCGATGGATATTGAATGTCGAATAATGGGACACATTTCAACGTAAATTTAGTTGGTTTGGATATAGGCGAGCAGATTCAGTTAGCGAGAATTGAGTTAAGCTGAAGAGAAGTTAGCGATCGAAAGTTCTGATGGTAGCCATGGAGCTCAGAGGGAGTCCCAAGACTTAGATGCCCAGAGCACTACGGTCAACCTAAAAACTTAGTCCTAGTCCGGATTGAAAGCCCTGTAAGCCCTAGACATTATGATCCTCCAGAAAATCCGAATAGTCAACATCAGAATCTACGCATGAGCGCTAGTAATCTCAAATTCAATCTCGTTGAATTTCATGAGCTTGTTCGGCTTTCTGGTGTCCTGACATTCTCCAACTTCCTCAGACTCAACACATTCTCCCGCCCTACTCTACATTCTCAAATAACTATGTGTTATATTTTAATTATACACGCCGCAGCACTATGGAGCTGCTTAACGGTGCTTGTGGAAACCAATGTCAGTAGCTCTCTCTCTGAAACATTGACGACAGATGTCCAAACCGTACTTTCTGATCAAACCAGAGTGAGAAGCACACACTCTGCACTTTCTAGAACCCTTACCGTAGTGTCTTGGGTGGGAGAACCAAACGTTTTCGTGAGCCATATTGCTGGAGGTTAGTATGCGAATGAATGAAATCGTGACAAATGGAATCGAGCAATCGTTCGAGCAGGAAGTTTTGTTGATGACGGAAGGGAAATTCTAGCGCACTTCGGATATGGAGATTCATGTAAAGTTCATGGAAATTTCATGTAAAGTTCTTGGAGATTGAACTGTGGAAGACTACCTCAGATTGTCAACGTTATATCAGCTTTTTCACATGAGTCGAGGTCCACTATTCGAGACAACCACGAAAATTCATTTGTCGATCCATGCTCGCTATCACATCTCACTATGGGGAGCAAACATACAATTATAACTTGGTATAGATATGGGTTAGAAGGAGGTGGAAAATGGAATATCTGGTAGGTGGTTGGGAAAATTTTGCGTGGAGTGCAGAGTGGGAGAGCGCGCACACTATGTCTACACGTGACCAATATCCGCGTGTAAGTAGTGAGCACCTAGGGCTTGTGCCCTGAGCGATGCGATGCCCTCCGAAAAAGGTAGTCATCTCCAAATCACAAAGAAACGTAGATCAAAAGCCGATTTCAGCGAAAAAAAAATGGCAAAGGGCAGCCATTCACATAGAAGCACCCTCAAAAAGGACCACAAACCGTTCAAGTCCAAGCATGCTTCCAAAGGGCTGTTGAAGAATCAATACAAAGGTAAAGTGGAGAAATCCATTAGCGGCAGTAACAAGGCCATTCGCGTGGTGAGCAAGTTAGAGAGAAAGAACTTATCGAAACAGTTGAAGGAGAAGAAGATCTTGGAGACGAAATTGGTGCGGAAGTTGTTCGAGGGCAACTCCGGTGCCGAGAAGATCATTACTATTATAAGTTTGACCAATGACATCCGTGGTTCCACCATTTTGGCTCAGCTTGTCAATGCATTGAAGGACAACCCAGATGACCCAGATGCGGTGTTTGAGAGCCCGATTGTTGCCTCGTTGAAGTTGTCTCGCTTTAAATCAAATGTGAAATTCATCTTACCTGACCAGTCCAATCTCCTCGCAATCTTGGATGCAGCAAAAGTTTCCGATTATGTTGTGTTTGGCCTTTCCGCCGAGGAAGAAGTGCAGAAGGACTATGGGGAGCAAATCTTGCGTGCAATTATTGCTCAGGGTGTAGCATCTGTGGTTGGTGTGTTGCCTAATCTTATCTCAGCATTCCCAAAGAAGAATCTCCAGGATGACATCAGACAGTCGTTGGAGTCGTTCTTCAAGCATTTCTTTCCCAACATCCACAAGATGTATGCGTTGGAAAGCGACAGAGAGTGTCTCAACTGTATCAGAACTATTTCCCAGCAATTCCCCAATGCCGTCAACTGGAGAGATGCCAGAGGGTATGTTTTGGCTGACAATGCATACTGGCACACTGTAGAGAAAGAAAATGGATACGTCGTTGTTGAGGGAACTGCCAGAGGTGTCGGGTTTAGTGCCAACAGATTGGTGCACATTGCTGGCCATGGAGACTTCCAGGTGGACAGAATCGAGCAAATTTCCAAACACAAGAATGAGGAGACCAAAGCGTACGTGCCAGATGAGAACCAGGAAACGCTAGAGGAGTTGAACCCCGAAGAATTGGAGATGGACGACGATTACGAGGATTTCGACTACGATCAATACGAAAGAGGCTTCAGGATGGAAGGAAAGAACTACTTCGATAATGGTGACGGAAGTGGACCCAGAAAGATCAAGCCTCCCAAGGGAACGTCGGAGTACCAGAGTAAATGGCTTTTAGATGATGTTCTAGAAGGTGCATCTGATGTTGAAGATGACGACGAGGAAGCAATGGAAGCCGACGACGTCATGAGAGACGAGATGGAAATTGAAGGTGGAAACACCGTATACGAGCCAACCGAGGCCGGTGACTTGCAGTCCGAAATGTTTGTTGAATTATCGCCAGAAGAAGAAGAGGAACAATTGAAACAATTCCGTGCGTTGGAGAAAGAGGACAGAGAATTCCCAGACGAGGTCGAATTGGCCCCCGTGGAGTCTGCCAAAGACAAATTCCGTGAGTATAGAGGTATTAAATCGTTGGGAACTTGCGACTGGGAGTGGGACGAGCAGGACTCCCAGAGACCCAGCATATATTCGAGATTGTTGCGCATCAACAACTTCAGAGCCACGAGAAACAAATTGCAGAAGGATTCCATCAGAGAGGCCCAGGTGACGATTGGAAACAAGGTGCGTTTGTTTATCAGCGCCCCACAGTATGTGTTGGCCAACGTCGATGTTGCCAAGTCTCCATTTGTCATCTACTCGTTGCTTGCACACGAACACAAGCTTGCTGTTGCCAACTTCTCCTTCAAGTCGTGGGAAGACTACGAGGAGCCTGTTCCATCTGGAGAGGCTATTGTGGTGCAGTATGGATTTAGACGTCAAATCATTACTCCCACTTTCAACCAGGCGTCCAACAACGCCAACAACGTCCACAAATTCGAGAGATTCGTTCACTTTGGGGACACTTGCATTGCCACAGCCATCGCACCTCCACTCTTTTACAACGCTCCAGCGATTTTCTTCAAGCAGTCTGCTCCGGGTGCTCAACTTGAGCTTTTGGGCCAGGGAACTTTTTTGAACTGCGACCACAAGCGTGTGTTGGCGGAGAGAGTTGTGTTGACGGGACACCCCGTGAAGATCCATAAGAGATTGGTGACGGTGAGATACATGTTCTTCAATGCGGACGATATTAACTGGTTCAAGGCAGTGCCGTTGTTCACCAAATCTGGAAGAACTGGATTCATCAAGGAGAGTTTGGGTACGCATGGATACTTCAAGGCTACCTTTGATGGGCGGTTGACTGCGCAAGATGTTGTTGCCATGGCTCTTTATAGAAGAGTGTGGCCGGGACTTTCGCAGCAATGGACCGAGTAGTATAGCATAATGGACGGGAGATCGGAGCATTTGTAGAGAAGAGTGATGGAAACTTAGAGTTAGATTTCGTTAGCTTTTGAGTGGCTTTTTAATCGTAGTTCGTCATATGGAACTATGGATGATTTTTTTCATCTTCTTATGTCAAGAGTTAGAGGAACCGATTAGACAGTTTTGGATTAAGTGGGGGCCAAAGAAATTACCAACAGAATGAGGTTTCGGATGTTGCTTCGTTGTTGATGGATAAATACATTAGCAGATGTATTGAAAAAGAACATTTGGAGTTCTTATTGCCCGTGGTGAAATAGTACCTTAGAAACTCCCAAACTTATTTCAAGGCGAAAATCAAATGAAGGCGAAAAATGAAGCGATAAGATTATTGAAATAATGACAATGTGGATGTCTTTCCTCTACTCTGACTTCCCTTCCTATGACTTAGTAAGCAATACATCACTACCAGCAAACACAAATGCATCTGACTACAAGAATCATTCCGATCTCCCAATCAACAAAGCAGCCATCTATATATCGCTATATACTTTTTATCTTTTCATTTTCTTTTTCATTTTCTTTTTCCTCTGATCACTCATAATGACGCTTGCTTCTTATCTCATCATCTACACTCCATTCGCACCCAACTAGAATCACCGTCTTTAACACCTACCTCATGAACAATTTACCCCATGGTTCAACGCCCCAAACTTCAGGGTTCACATGCAACACCTGCCAGGTTCGCTTTGTAACTGCTGAGTTGCAGAGACAGCACATGAAGACTGAATGGCACCGCTACAACTTAAAGAGAAGAGTCGCTCAGTTACCTTCGATTCTGCTGGATGTTTTTGCCGAGAAAGTATTGGAGCTGCAGAAACAGATCGATGAAGAAGGCGAGGACGAAGATGAGTATGGGTTTCACGTCAACCACAGACGTAAATCTGGTGGAGAAAGGCAGCTCACCAAGAAAGACTTGAAGAACATTGCTAGATTCGAAGCCTGGCGAGGCCGTCAAGTAGAATCTGCTGTTTCGGCATCAGAAAGAACACTCAGCCCTGCCAGTGTAACTTCGGAGTTCTCGGAATTCTCTTTGGGTGAAAGTATTCACTATTCCGAGGTGGAATCCAATGTCGATACTAGCTCTGACTACAACTACTCGGACACCACCCACAGCGACTGGGAAAGTTTGCATGGTAGCGAGAACGAAGGATTCCACTCGTCAGACGACGAGAATCTCCTACAAGAACAGGCGCTTGAAGTTCTCCCCAATACTTACTGTTTCTACTGCGGCAAGAACAACGACGAGCTCGAGAACAACGTCAGACACATGTCTCGCCGGCACGGGCTCTACATTCCCGAGAGAACGTACTTGGTGGACTTGGATGGGTTGCTTACGTTTTTGAACGAGGTGATCACTTTGGATCATGAATGTCTCGTTTGTGGGTTTCTAGGCAAGTCGTTGGAAAGTATCAGGCAGCACATCCAATCCAAGGGCCATTGCCGGATTCCTTACGATACCAGAGAGGAAAGGGCCATTATTTCTGAGTTTTACAACTTCCGCATTGATGAACACCCCAAGACTGTTACTTCTTCAAAGAAAGTTTCTTTTAGAGAAGTGCCCGATTCAGAGTATGTGGATGTGATTTCCGAAAAGGTGGATGTGATTTCCGATTCTGATAACTTGGATGATGATATAACTGGTGGCTACGACAACTACACCACCGGCCAAGTGGACGCTACAGGAGTTGAGTTGACGCTTCCTACCGGATCCAGAGTGGGCCACCGGTCTATGGTGAGATACTACAGACAAAACTTACCGCTTCCTAAGGAGTATCCCGAGTCAACCAAGACGGTTGCATTGGTGGACCGCCGATTTGCACAGGGACTCACGAGTACACAAATCACCAAGCAGGAGAAGGATATGAGGAGACTTGAGGCAAAGGCACGAAATGTTCACGAAAGACAGACGAAGGGCAGACGTGCAAACTACCAGCCGCATTTTAGAGATGAGATTTTAGGTACTTGAGTCTAAGGGCATTGAATACGAATACACGAGCCATGAGATGTTGGAATTCTTAGTTAGAGTTTGGAGATATTTGGGAAAGCATTGAGGTAGGTTTATTTCCTTCTTTAAGACGTGAGTTTGAAATAGAGAATCAGCTTTAATTCAGTGAGAATGGACACATGAAAAGAAATCCCCAATGATCGTCCTTCTCAAGGCCCTCTCAAGGCCCTCTCAAGACCTTCTCAAGACCTCCTCACTAATCTATAATCTGGGGCAAAGTTATGAGCGTTAGGTTGCATCGCAATCTAATATATAATAGAGCCGAAATCCGTTTCTTCCGATCCAGAATTTACAGAATGTCTCCCACCTACCACGGATCGTGTCTTTGCCGCTCAGTCAAGATAACTGTTGAAGGAGAACCTAAGCGAGTCTATGTTTGCTACTGTGGAGACTGTCGCAAGAACTCTGGACATCTTGGCCAGATCAATGTCCCGTATGATGTTGAAGACGTTACCGTTGAAGACCCAGATGGTGTAGTAGGAGAGTATGTGGTGCGAGAAACACTGAGTGGCAAGCCGAAACACAAATTCTTTTGTGGGCGTTGTGGGTGTACGATTCGTACAGTGTGCGAGTCGATTCCTGGCAAGACTATAGTGAGAGTAATGAATTTGGACGATGCCGACGGACGGTTTGTTCCGGAGGAGGCATTGTTTGCTGAAGAGAAGGTGAGATATACTGGAGGGGTGCAAAGTGAGTTTTTCTAGGGGTTGGGGACAGTGGGTGCTAGATATCTAAGAATTCCCATGAGGTAAGAATGTATGCTCATGGGCACCTCGGCATTTTGGCAATTTCCGTTCTTCCAGAACATGCTTTATGTGGAGTGGGTTTTGGATTTGGATCTTCAGTAGTCACAGTCTCACTCAATGAAACATAGGCATATCTTACATGTACAGTAAGAAAGTAAGCACAATCTAGCAATCAAGTAGCACACCAGTTAATTGTTTCCCACCAGCTTATGTCAATTCTACAGGGTACCTATAATGGAAATAAAATCTGAAATCGAAATAATTCTCGTCTGACTAATGTTCCCTATTCGTACATGTCAATGTTGGCAAATCACAGCCAATTCTATAAATGTCAGATTAATCATGCTTGCTCCGCATTAGCGTACATCCTTCACATCGGTCGCACTACCTCACTACTATTCTCAGATCTTCCATCACCTGAATCTCAATACATTCAATCAAAACAATGTCAAAAGCACCCACCTCTTCTCCCAACCTCCAATTACTCAATTATGTCATTCTCTTAACTCTAAATTTCCATCTTCTTTCCATCTGTTTTCCACCTTTTTTTCCATCTTTTATCCTCATCCCCCTCCATCCCCCACCTTATCGTCACCTGCATATCGCGTCGCAGAACACTATCGAATTCTGTCCTACATGAACTAACTATATCATCACCATCTCTGCCCCACCTTCACTCCATCTCCACCAACTATTGTTGCTACATATTCATTCAGTTTTATTGCTTTATTCTCAAAACTATTCATTCTAGCAACTACACCCCAACACCACTTAATCCCCTACAGTTCATGCTTCCCTATCTTTGATGGTCCACGATAGTCAATTATACGATCTCTTGTCGGTGTCAGCGACGGCTTCCATCGAGGAAATCACAAAGTCATACAAGCGCTTGGCGCTCCGATATCATCCGGACAAGACCAATCACGACCCGGAGTTGACCGAGAAGTTCAAGGATGCCACCAGAGCTTATGAGATTCTCAAAGATGCTGCCCTGCGGCAAGTTTACGATGTTTACGGCCTCGCCGGGCTCGATGGGTCAGTGGCGGAGGCGCAACAACCACAGCTGCAGTATGCGGCCGGTTTCCCGCACCAGCTGGCGCTGACGCTCTTCTCACAGTTCTTCAGCGACATGAACTCCATGTTCAATGCATCCCACGTCATCAACAACGGATTCCCCGCATTTGGCTTCAACGGGCCGTCGCCGAACGCTGCAAAACACGTGGCGCCTGGTCCTCCGGACCCTAATGCCAATGTGTTGCGCCGTGGCCAAGATATTCACCATACGTTCAACGTGACGATGGCAGATATGTATTTCGGAAAGACCGTCAAGTTCCAGCTTCCGAGAAACACAAAGTGTTCTGTATGCGATGGCCACGGATGCTCGAATCCTCGCACCTGTGGCGTTTGCAAAGGGAGTGGCCGTGTGGTGATTACTATGTCAGACCCGTTTCTGCAGTTTCAGGAACTCCGCTCATGTTCAGAATGTAGAGGAACAGGCACCTACTACTGTAAGCAGGAAAAATGTCCTCTGTGCGACGATGGGTACCAGGTGGTCAAGACGATCATCAAGGTGATGATTCTTCCAGGTTCCAAGGACGGCGACAAGGTCATTTTGCAGGGCCAATCCGACGAAGGCAAGAACATCATTCCCGGGGACTTGATCATCCACTTGAAGGAGATGCCGCATACGAACTTGGTGCGCAGATTCAACGATCTCTATTTGGAGCAAGATATCGATCTCCGCACTGCTCTTCTTGGAGGAAGTATCATGGTGCACGATTTCTTGAGAAAAGACCACGATCTTCAGATATTCATCAACGTCCACGGAAATACCGCGCTAAGTGTTGCCGAAGACCCTTCTGTCCACAAAGGAGAAATTGTGGGCACAATTGACCAGGGCAGCGTCAAGATTGTCAAGGGCATGGGAATGCCCATCAACAGGCACATTAAACATGGCGTCTACTTACAGGGTGCAGATGATGGAACAATTGGCAACCTTGATCTGTACTCACGGGGTGACTTGTTTATCCGGTTCAATGTCCAGATTCCCCAATTGCATCGCTTCACCACTCCTGAAGATTTGCTTGCTCTTTCGCGCATCTTGCCCCAAAACCCTCCTTCCGCACTTACAGAATTAACCGAAGTGCATCACCTCTCAAATCTACGAAACAGCGGAGCTAAGCAACCGAAACAAGATCCAGTGCACTCAATTGCGGAGCGTGAAGTTGAAGCATCCAAGGATTCTAAGGAGGCCGATGCTTCTGCAAGCTCGTCGCCGGACAACTTCGACTACGACCATCTTGAAACCGATAGCCAAGACGATGTTGAACAGGAAGATAACCAATTCTACGAAGCGGAGTGGCAGAAAGACGACGACCTTCGCAAAAGACGCAAGAATACAATGGACAGTCCCATTCCACCCAAGCTTAAGAAACCCCAACAGGGCTTGAATGCCTAATGCGGTGAATGCTGGCCACTTTACCTATTTATTATCGGAAGAATGATATTACAGAGTTGCAATATGAGAGTAGCAAATGAAGAATGTGACGGGATCGAGGCCCATTTCACTACACACAGAGGCGTAGGAGAAATTGTATAATGAATGTACTATATTGTCGAATGTACTATATTGTCAAATGAAAGCGAATCATGCACATTACAGTAATCAATATGTAGAAGCACGCATAATCAAGAGATTTACACTCACAAGGAATTGGCTCAATCATTTACACCCAAATACTCAAAATATCAAATGTCTGAAGCCAGAATCTTAGATGTGGCCACCATAAAAGATTTGCTGAACCATATCTACGAGAAAAGAAAGGCCACTGCCTTCCAGATAGAAGGGTTCACCAAATCAGCTTTGGCTCGGAATGATTCGGCGACAATCTTCAAAATTATCGCCGAGTTGACGGAATTGGCCAATGGTGGTTCAACCTCAGCGAGAATGGGCGCTATTACCGCCTTGGGAAGTGTATCTGTGGCGCTCGGCTCTTTTGCAATTCCTTACTTTCTCGAAGAACTTGTCACGCCGATTTTTGCTACCTTCAGAGATACCGACGCCCGTGTACGTTATTATGCTTGTGAATCGTTGTACAACATTGCCAAAATTGCCCGAGGTGAGATCTTGTTGTACTTCAATGAAGTTTTTGACATCTTGTGTATTCTCGTCACCGACACAGAATCCTCAGTCAAGAACGCTGCTGATATCTTGGATAGACTCATCAAGGACATTGTAAGCTCTAAGCTGACCAACTACGTATCGGTGTTACACCAACAACCCGAGGAGACCGATGTGCAGTCGAATATTGTCCTTCCGGATGGTGTTGCAGTCCAGGTGAACGAGATTCAGGATCCTCTGAAGGCTTTCCTGTTGCCGAAGTTCATTCCAACGCTTTTGGAGCGCATGTATACGATTGAGCCATTTGCAAAGAAGTTCTTGCTCAGTTGGCTCGAGCTTTTCGACGATATTCCTTCCTCTGAGTTGATTACCTTCTTGCCCAACTTCTTGGAGTCTCTCATTCGCTTTCTCATGAACAACTGTCCCTCTGATGTTCGTATTGAGACGCAGAACTTGCTTAATATTTTTTTGAAGGAGATCAGAGCTATCTACAAGGTCAGATACGAGGTCAAGAAAGATATGATTTTGAGGGAGAAACTGAAGCAGCGAGCCGAGCAAATGAAGACTCCAGCAAAATCCGAGGTCCAGGCTCTGTCTACTCCGGAGCCAGAGGAGACCAAGGGTAAGATGGCTTTGACTGAGAAAATTAAAGATTTCTCCTTGAACGCCAATCCTGACCTCCCAGATGACGATAACATTTCAACCAAATCTACAAGCACCACCATAATTCATAAGGCAAAGGAGGGCGATCCAGAACCCGAAGCCCCAGATGCACAACACACCTACAATTCTGTCCAGGAGTCTGTTTTCATCAATGGTCAGGATATCTTTATCGATTATCCTCGAATCGTCGATATTCTTCTTTCCTTCTTGAGAACAAGCCGTCCTACTGGCTCCAGTGATGTAAAAGTCAACGATTTGTCTGGAGAGACACACGATGTTTTTATCGATATCCAATCCACCGTCCTCAAATGGCTCCAAGAAATTATATCTATCAGTCCGACCAGCTTCTCCAAGTTTCTTCCCGATTGCGTGTCCGTCGTATTGCAGAATGTTGAACTCACAGACGTCAACCACGATGTTGAATTGAACAAACAGTTTCTTGATTTTAATAACACTCTCAAGTCCTATTTGCTTCGTTTGAACGATGCAAACATGATGGAAGATCACGAAGTCGAAAAAAATCTAGACGATCCAGAGACTATTGAGGTCAGCGAGAGCACAATTCAGGGAATGAACAAGGAAGTTTATGATGAGTTTTTGGAATTGTATTTGGGCAGAACCTTGCAAGTGGTCACTGAAGAATGCTTGCTGAGCTTGAACGAACTGGCAAGATTGATTCTGTTGGATTGGTTGGCATTCTTGTACACTAATTATCCAGGCAGCTTTTCGGCTCCCAACTCTAACAACAAGAGCGAGAAATCATCTACCAACAAGTACACTTTTGACGTTATTTCCTTGTTGAAGGTAGCTATCGACGCTAGTAATGAGGTCATTTCGAAGGTGTTGCAGCTTGCTTCTCAGATTTCTCAAGAGAACCTGGAATTCTTCAGGTATTTTATTGTGAAGTTGGTGACTTTCTTTGAGAGAGGTGGCTCGCTTGGTGCTTCTCAATATGGTGGGCCTCACCAGCCCATTTCTAGAAGTAAGGTTGAGTTTATCATTCGTCGCTTCTGCGTGACAATAAGCTCTGAGAAGATCTTCAGGGCCCTCTCGGAAGTGTTGGTGACATATGAGAGTACCAACTTGGAGTTCATCAGCAATCTCGTGGTGACGATGAACAATATCTTATTGACTTCCTACGAGCTTCAGGATCTTCGTAAGGTGCTCAAAAACATTGATATCTACAGAGCGGAAGACTGGGCGCTCTTTTCCACATTGTTCCAGAGCTGGTGCTACAATGTTCCAAGTGCGTTGTCATTGTGTTTGCTTACTTCCAATTACGAACTCAGTTATTTGATTATTAAGAGTTTGGCAGACCTGGAGGTCACATTCCAGCTTCTCACCCAATTGGATGTCCTTGTCCAGCTTCTTGAGTCCTATATCTTCTTGAAATTGAGACTTCAGCTCTTGGAGCCTGACAAGTACCCTTATTTGTACAAGACGCTATTTGGAATCCTTATGATCATGCCTCAGTCGTCAACATTCAACACATTGAAAAACAGACTCACCGCATTGACGCTGTTTGTTCAAGGGCATCAGAGTATGGCTGTATTAAACACTCCTGTCACCACTCCAGCGGCCGCAACTGGCACGGCAGCAGCGCAACTTTCTACAAAGCGAAAGCGAGTTCACGAGTTGGCTGACAGGTTTGTGAAAGTCAACGAAATGCATGAGAAGTATCTCTATGAACTTCGGATCAAGCAGAGCACTACTGAGGACGAAGCAGCAAAGCCCAGCAAAAAGTCACCCACAAATGTCCCTCTCCTCGGCTCGGAATCAAAGCCTCTGTTGCACGAGTACTTTCCTCACACACACGGAAAGCATCAGACCCACGAGAAGTCTTAGTTGAGTGGGTGGCAGAATGTAGTCAGAACTTATCTACTAGATGTATATTTCTATTCTATGACATTTCACTCTTTGTGAAACTTTCACCCATGGTTCTGAGCGGAGCTTCGGGACTGTAAGCACTCGACAGCGAATTATTTGAATTGGACTTCTGGGTCTGTCCCTCTTTGAGTGAGCCGCTGGAATGAGGGTTTTTATAGCTTGATCGACTATTGGACTCTTCTTTTTCTGAGGATGTATAAGTAATCCCCACAATGTCATTGTCTTGCTCTCTTTCTCTTTGAAGATTAAGAACAATATTCTCAAGGGAATAAAGTTGGGCAAGGTTTAGGATTCTATGAGAAGTTTGCATTGCCAAATTAGGTGGAGATTTGCTGTCAACAGATACTGTGGCCCCGTGAACCTCACCACTAAAATTACTCAACGATTCCGTATAAACCGAGCTCGTCGTTTGCTTTCCCGGTGATGCAGCATCGGGTGAAGCATCAAATGTGCTGGACGTTATATGCTGCAACCCAGAATGGGTCACCAAGTAGTCATTAACGGAATTGGTCAAATTCTCTAAGCTGTGCATGACAGAAGTCCCAGTGGTGGATCTGGATGCTCTTTTTCCTCTCTGGTAGGAACTAGTATAAGACAGCAGTTCGTGCTCTGTTTGTTTTCGGCAATGGCTGGTCTCCGACGGCACTGAAGTGAGTTTATCTGAAAAATCTAAATCGCCCGATGAAGAAAACGTTGCTACCGATCTGTTCATGGGTTTTAGCGAGTACAATCTTAAGTTGGAGAGATTTTGGTGGTAGTTTTCCTCCTGCCTTCTCGTCTCGTTTTCAGACAAGAGCTGATGGAAGTCATTAACGAATTTGTCTGAGAGCGTTGGTGATAGAAGGGCTTGAGTGTTCACAAGCTTTTCTGAATCTTTCCTTGACTGAGGATTTCTTTCACCAAAATCTTTATTTTCGGTGTATAATGACGAGGTGGTGAAGCGGGTGGTTGGAGGTTGGTTGAGCTGCCTAGTCCGAGGCAATTCCAAACCCATCTCTTGCTCTGTAGTTTCCTTAATACTATCCAGATTTCCGAATGCTCGGTTGATATGGGACTCGAAGATTCTAGAAGAAGAGCCCAACCGTGAAGGGATGCTCACATGTGAAGCATAACTGATCTGGGGAGAAGGGAATGCCTCCGACGGTACTATATCCTTCAGCAACTCTTTGGTATCAGAAGAGGCTCGTTCGGAATTCTCAGAGTTGTCTTTCTGAAAGTATACATGCTGTCGTTGGTGGTACTGCCAGTCTGGCCCAGAGTGGTCGGAAGACGAAGATGTGGATTTCGGGCTAGCATGGTGAGACGACAATGGTGATTTTCCGACGATTCCGCTATTATTGATTCTGTAGCTGATTTTCGCAGCCAATGTGCGCCGGAGCAAAACCTCAAGTGCTAGCTTGGTCTCGATAGCCTCCTTCTCTTCTAGAGTCAAAATGGCTGCTTCGGAAGGAAGAATCTCGTGGAGTCTGGGAGGAACAGTGTACTTGCCAGCAAATACTTTGATTCGGTATTCCTTGTTTACGGTAGAGATGAACTTCTGACGTCTTTCTTGCTCAGATAACGTCACCCAAGGTATATGCTCCGGCTGAGATATTTCCTGCGATCTCCAAGTTTTAACCCGATAGGGAGTTGAGATTCTCTGGCCCTCACTAGTGATCCTGGTGAAGTTTGCAGCACGGGATATAGCGAAATGTTCTGGATGCGAATATAGTGTGGGCTCTACCTTGAGAAGGCCCTTGAATTTGTAGGTCAACATTGTACGAGGAATAATGTCTCTCATTAGCGCAGGGATATTGTTAATCAAGAAGTACTCGTTGACATTCTGCTGTGTGTCGAATTTGTGGTGCAAAACAGGTGAAACTGGCTTATACTTGAATGAGGTTGTTCTTTTGATGGGAAACACAAACGAAAGAGCGTTCCGCTTCCTTTTCTTTTTGGATGAAGTAATCGAAAACACCGAATTTGAGTCCGGGTCAATATCGTGACGATGCACCATTTTGTTTCTCAGACGAATCGAATTTCTCCTTCGAAGTGATTCCAGACGTGAGACCACCAGCGTTCCTCTCCTCAACATGTTATCGTTGATTACGGTAACTGCTGGTGGAGAGATAAACTGGTTGGAACTTTCTGGATCATATGTTCCAGGAGGCGAGTTGACGTATCGTGATACACCGGAGGCATTTAGTGAAGTTCCTGAGTGGATTTCTTCTTCGATACGAATATAGCTAGCACTTTTGCTGGGTTGGTGTCTGGACTTGAAAAGATTGGACTTGATGAATGCTATCTGGCTGTCGTAGAGGACTTCGAACGGATTGGAGACACATTGGGAAGTGTTTTTGCAAGCATTTTCGGATTTTTGGACGGAAATGGGTGATGGTGAATGGAATTGTGACTGACTTCGGTTGAACTCATCTGGCCAAGAAGAGCCTTTGATCAACATGGAACTATAAGGACTCTATGGAGAATATGGAGTTTCCAGCAAACCAATGGGGTAATTTAACAAGACGTGGATTCTTTTTAAGGAAAATTGATGATCCAATAGCCTATTAGACGATGATGTAGATGTCTTCGGTGATCTGCAGCATGGCTGGCTCATTAGTCCCAATCAGGAAATGATATCAAAATAGGAGGTACGGGTGTGTCACCGAGGTTTATTTTAGGAGTTTGTAATGATCCGAGCGAATGCTGTTAGAGGGCAAAAAAAGGTGAAAGGAACTTCGAATCGTTTGATAATTGTTTAGTATGTCTACCGCTATTTAGAAAGGCGTCTTGATTTGAAATATCTTAATGGAAGTATAAATAATGAAAGGTGAATCTTTTAAGCCTTAGGAGCGTGCATTCAATACATTCTCTTTATTTTTAGCTTAATTGACGAATAAATCAACAACAAACAGTAAAAAGAATGCGCAAGCCCGGAATCGAACCGGGGGCCCAACGATGGCAACGTTGGATTTTACCACTAAACCACTTGCGCAGAAAATGCTCCGAGACGGGGAATTGAACCCCGGTCTACCACGCGACAAGCGGTAATTCTAGCCACTAAACTATCTCGGA